>JAJTUV010000360.1:1792500-2075000 GCA_021653895.1 Mastomys natalensis | reverse complement strand
CTGCAATGTTGGCCATTAGGAAAATTTCAGGGATCCAAACCCAGGTCCTTACATTTGAGCCACCAACAGTCCTCTGTTCACTGAGACATCTCTCTAATTTTAAATGCATAGTAAAAACAAAATAAACAAAAACAACAAAAAACAACTTTCACCAACAATAGACTTTGTAATTAAGTGGCTTGTGTTTACTATAAATTAAAACTCAAGACCTGGCATGGTGGCACACACCTTTAATTCAAGCACTCAGGAGGCAAAGGGAGATGGATCTCTGTGAGTTCCAGGCCATCCCAGGAACTCAAAATAACAACAACATAGCAAACAAACAGTTAGTAGACAATTACCCAGCAGTGAACATCAGACTGGTTGGCTGTGGTCTATGCTGCTGCTGCGACCACAGTGATGTCTTGTTTTGTTTTGCTTTAATTTTTTCACAAAATATGATTACATCAGATGTACCATTTAAACGACTTTTAAGGTACAATGTGCGGCATTAAATACACCCACATTGTTTTGTGGCCCTCAACACTATTCATCTGTATTTTCTTATCTCAAGCTGGAGCAGTGAACTTATTTTTTTTATTTAATTTATTTATTTTATGTGACATTGGTGTTTTGCCTGCATGTATGTCTGTGTGAGGGTGTCAGATCTCTGCAACTGGAGTTTCAGAGCGTTGTGAGTTGCCGACTGGGTGCTGGGAATTGAACCCAGGTTCTCTGGAAGAGCAGCAGGTGCTCTTAACCACCTCTTGGCCATGAACTTACTTTTAGAAAGGGAAGAAGGTGTGCTGTGTCTCCACTTCCTCCATCCCAAAGGAACCACTGTCCTAGTTTTTAACTCAAGAACCTTGACTCTCACAGCTGTTTTATACCATTGAAATTAAGGATGTTTTAAAGGTATGTCTGTTTGGCTTTATTGTGGTGGATTCTTGGAAAGCTCTGAAAACTTCTCCTCTGTCCAGCAGGTGGCAGCCGTTTCTTTTCAAAAACTATGAGTTCTATTGCATGTATTTGGTATCGATATTTCTCAAACTAATTACAAATATTTTTCACCTGATCTCATTTTAAAGCAACCACATTGTTTTTGCATTGACTTTAAATATGGACTCTAAATTTTTAAAATGATGCTGCAGGAGTTAGCATACCTGAAGAAAGGCACATGGCTGTTGGGCATGCGAGTCGTCCCCTGTTTAGGAGAGTAAGGCAGTAGGATTACACTGGCAGTCAGCAGGTGCTACATAATATACCCTGTCTCAAAACAACAAACAAGCAAACAAACAAGCAAGCAGCTGCTTGTATACTGGACATGGTGAAGCAGGGTAGACTTTCTTATAAGCAAGGAGTCATGTGACAGATTTCTTGGCAACTGGCTGTAGAATTTTTCAGAATATTCTTTTGTGTGGTCTGGGGAGTCTCTAGACCCATAATACCATCTAGAGGTAAACTAATGTATATCGTTTCAGAGACAGGATCTCACTTTGTATCCCTAGCCAACCTGGAACTCACTATGTAGACAGAGCTAGACTTGATTGCAGGGTGTGTGTATGGGGGGAGGGAGAGTGACAGAGGTATGTGTGCATAGGTGACAGGAGATGGCATCAGATTCCCTGTGGCTGGAGTCCCAGGTGTCTGGTAGATACCCTACTTGTCATGTAGGTGCCAGGATTCAAACTCTCATCCTCAGGACTGCTCAATAAACACTCTGTTTTTAAAAATCCTTTTATCCGGGTGCTGGTGGCACATATCTTTAATCCCAGCACTCAGAAGACAGAGGCTGTTGGATCTTTGTGAGTTCGAGGCCAGCCTGGTCTACAGAGTAGCCAGGGATACACAGAGTAATCCTCTTCCAAAAAACAAAACTAACAACAAAAGTTTTTATATTTACTTATGTGTGTTTACATCTGTATGCATATGCACAGTGGATGTGTTGTGGTCTAAAAACTTGAGGGAATCCATTCTTTCTTCCCCATGTGTTAATTCTGGGGATTGAACTTAGAACCTTAGCCTTGGCAGCAGCCCAGGGATCGTTTTCTTTAAGTGGGATAAATACTTCCTCTGAACATACTTAATTACCCTTTACTTTCTGTATAATAATGCAAAGATAATTGCAGGCATGTGCCACCATGCCTGGCAAGTTACTAATGACTTCATGAGCTTTTGCGAGTGTCTCTTTAAATGCCTTTGTTGACTTTGTTTTGTTTACAGAGACGGAAACTACACCTGAGCCCTGAGCACTGTAGTAACTTTTATGTGGAGCAGTATGGGAAAATGTTTTTCCCAAACTTAACAGCTTATATGAGCTCTGGACCTCTTGTTGCTATGATATTAGCTAGACATAATGCCATCTCTTACTGGAAAGAACTTTTGGGACCAGCTAATAGTTTAGTAGCCAAGGAGACACACCCGGACAGGTAATTTCCATCGAGAGTGGCTTGAGGGGCTGGTGAGATGGCTCAGCGGTTAAGAGCACTGAACTCTTTCTGGAGGTTATGAATTCAAATCCCAGCAACCACATGGTGGCTCACAACCATCCATATGAGATCTGATGCCCTCTTACAGGGTGTCTGAAGGCAGCTACAGTGTACTCATGTATGATAAATAAATACATAAACAAACAAACAAAAAAAAGTGGCTTGAAGGATTAAAGTTTGCCTTAATGAGTGAAAACGAAAGAAACATAAAGAAGCCCGAGCCTGCCGTCCTCACAGTGGCTTCACATGCAGGCTTTCTGGCATGTGGAAGTTTCCTAAGTGAACTTTTCTCTGGCACATGGCCGTGAATTTGACGTTCTCAACATTTCATGTCTATCTGAATATCCAATGCTACAGAAGGCGTTAGAGAACATCTCACTGATGGCTGGTTAACCTTGCATTAAATTGCCTCTAAAGTAGGAGTTACTGATTAATTGATTTGTTTGTTTGTTGGTTGGTTGTGGTTGGTTTTTTGAGACAGGGTTTCACTCTGTTGCCCTGTGTTATCCTGGAGCTCATTCTGTAGACCAGGCTGGCCTCAAACTCACAGAGATCCCCTTGCCTCAGCCTCTGAGTGTTGGGATTAAAAGTGTGCACTACCACTACTTTTGTTTATTTGTTTTAATAATTTTTGAGACTAGGTCTTACTCTGTAGCCTAAGCTGGCCTATAATTCACTGTGTAGCCCAGGCTAGCTTTGAACTTGTGACGATCCTCCTACTTCAGCCACCCCCACTAATCCCACACCCCTCAAAATCCGTGCTGGGTTACAGGCATGAGCCACAACACATGACTATGAAGTAGGATTTTTAAATTACATTTTATTTATTGATTGCTTGTGGGCATTGTGTGTCTTGCACATGTAAAGTCAGAATACAACTTGTGGGATTTTTTTTTTTCTCTCCTTTCCAGCATGTGGGTTCTAGGACAGGACTCGGTCATTAGGCTTGGTGGCAAGCGCTTTTAGCAGCTGAGCCAACTCACTGATCCTGAAATAGGATTTTTAATAGGAAGATAATAATTTTTAAATTTTTTTTCTGGACTTGCGGTACCTTACTTTTAACTCAGAACTTCAGAAACAGAAGCGGCAAATATCTGATGAGTTCCAGGCCAGCCATAGGATATGTAGTTGAGAACCCTGTCTCAAAAAAAAAAAAAAAAAAAATCCACTTTTTCAACATGATCACTAGTTTCTAGAAATGAAATAGTTATTGCAGTTTTGAATTTATATTTCCTTTCCACTTCTCACAAAATACTTTCTTTACTAGAGAAAGCCTGTTTCCACAGAGGATGCTACTGGCATACAGAAATGTATTTGACCCTCATCTAAGTAGATCAGAAGCTTAGGATTAAATTAGTGATGACTTGTCTTTAAAAAAAAAAAATAGAAAAAGGCTATCAAAGAATGGCTCAGTGGGTAAAGTGATTGCTCCCAAGCAGGAGGATCTGGATTTGAACTCAGGACCCATGACCTGGAAGGAAAAAAACCACTCCCAGAGTAGTCCTCTGACCTCTATATGTGCCTCCTGCCTCTTCCAAGCTCTCTGATAAACAGGAAGGAAGGAGTGTGAGAACGGAAGGACAGCAGCTTTAATCCTCTCTAGTTTAAGGGCGATATACGGCACAGACGAGCTGAGGAATGCGCTTCATGGAGCAATGACTTCGCGGCCTCAGAGAGAGAGATCAGGTTCATGTTTCCCAAAGGGTGAGTCGCTGTGCCTGCTTCCTCCGCTGCGCCTGCTTCCTCCGCTGTGCCTGCTTTCTCTCCACTGCGCCCTCCAATTTGTTCGCCTCTTAAAGTTTGTTTTTGTATCTTGAAAACATGGCTGGGAAAGAAGATAGAGTTTTCCTCCAAACATGCTTTGGTGTATTCTCAGGTTGTGAGTCTCTAAAACTTGAAGCTAGAAGGGCCTGGGGTGTAGCTCCGTTTGCTGAGCTCCTGGGAGGTCCTGGGCTTGAATCCCAGCACCAGATATAAAGTGGGGCATAGGGGCCTCAGGTCTGTAATCCTAATCTTAATCCTACAGAGTGATGGCTGGAGGATCAGAAGTTCAAGTGTTAGCCCTAAGGGAAGCTAGCCTAGGCATCTCCAGACCTTATCTCACAGACAAAACAAAAAACTTCTCAGCACCTGGAGGCAGGTGGGGTGGATCTCTGTGAGTTCCAGGACAGCCAGGGATACATAGAGAGATCATGTCTCAATTATACAGAATCAAAAAAACGTTGGAGAAAAGGCTCAGTTCTTCCCAAAGTAAAAAATCAGTTCCCTCACCCACATGGCAGCTCAACCATGGATCATAACACCAATCCCCGGTATCCAACACCCTCTTTTTTGACCCCCCTGTTGGGCACCTGGTCACTCCAGCGGGAAAGAAAAGTATAGCAGCAGAACCCCTTAAATACCATAAAATAAAGGGGTTTGGGTTAAAAAGGGGCAGTGCCAACAGAAACCATTTCTTGAAGTCAAAAGTGGAAAAGGAACGTCACCAAACAGAAGCTCCCTGTGTCCCTAGGGAAGCTTTTGAGTGAGTCCTTTTGTTTCTTTCTTCCTTCTCCTGAATGATATATTCGGGGTATATTCCAAATTACCCAAGAAGCCAGAAATGTGTTACTACAGGGGGGAAAAAAAGAGCTAAAAAATTAACAAGTGTAATGCCTGCAGGCTGCGCTTTCTCCGCCCTGACTATTGCCCCTTTTGTTTTTGCACTCAGTAAACTGGTCATTTTCCAAACAAAACAAGCCAAGAAATCTTAAAGTAAAAAATGTGAAAATGTGAAATTGAAAATGATAATTGCGCATTTTTTCGATTTCCCCCCCATTTGGGAGGTCATGAACCAAAAACCTTTAAACAAGTGGACATCTGGGGAAACAGGGGGCGTTGTCTTTTCCGTACTGGGAGGACACCTCGGCTCCGACCAGCAGAGGGGGGTGCCGGTGACCTGTTAGGCCTCCTTTATTTACCTGCTATTTTTAAGATTATTTGATTTTTGTTATTTTCAGTGATGGTCCCAAAAATTGGAGCAAAAGGCCTCAGACCCCAGAAGGAAAAAAAAACCGGGGGGATCCTGGAGTTGGAGTCAGACAGTTGCGAAGCACCTATGAGGAAATGCTGAGATCAGTTTTTGGGACCCGGAAAAAAAATGACCTAAACCATGAGCACCCCTAAAACCACCAACCCCCCCCCCCCCTTTTTTTTTGAGCAGGCCTGTATTCTTGCCGGCCTTGAACACTGATTTTCGTGCCTCCCCCCCCTTTTTTAGCACTGTTTTCAGCCAGTCCCTGCAGCCTAAATTTTTCCAGGTTTCTTTTTTGGGAAGAAAAGGGCCCCAAGGTGTTTAAGTGATTTCCCAACCACCGGGAATACAGTGAGACACTATCAGATAGCTAGTAATAAAATCAATTAAAAATACTTTAATAAAGGGGGGAAAACCCAAATTTAAAAAGCTCCCCAGTGCTTTTTTTAAAAATTTAAAAAGTTTTAAAAGGCATCCCCTTTAATAGCTGTATAATTTTTGATCACATATATTTGTTATTAGGAGACCTATTTTTTAAATTTTTGCAGTGATATCAAAACCCGTTTTCCAATGGGACAACTGCTAAGGACTTTTTTAAATTTGTACGTAGCCCAACCTACTTAAAGGGAACCCCAAGGGAAGCTTTGCAACAAAAAGCCACCCATCCTTAGGGTAGAAACCTTTTAATTTCTTTCTAGAGAATACTTCGCTGTGGTTTTCCTTTTGGTTTTTCTTTTTTTTTCTTTTTTTTTTTTTTTTGGTTTTTTTTTCGAAAACGGGGTTTTTTCTCTTTTTTTAGCCCGGGGCCGGCCTGGAACTCCACTCTGTAACCAAGCTGGCTCGACCAGAACTCCCCCCCTGCCCCTTCTCCCCTCCCAAGTCCCTTGGGTTTAAAAGGGCCCGTGCCCCCACCACCACCCTCCTGAGGTTTTCATAACTTTTAACTTTTCTTTTTTTTGATAGTGTCCTCTTACTTTTCTGGCTGTCCTAGGGCTCACTGTGAAAGACCAGGCTGGTCTCAACCCCACACAGAGATCTATTGCCATTTTGCCCCTTAGGCGGAATTAAAAAGACACCACCATGCCTAGCTAAGATTTATTCTTTCAGTCTGAAACTATCATTTTCTAAGGCTTCTTGGGTTATGTTTGACTCCATGTAACCAAGCAGACAATTTAGGAAAAACGGTCCTAAAAAATAAATTTTAAAAATAAAATGGGGGGCCCTTTTCATTGCCAGTGCCTTAACTCCTATATGGAGGAGAATCAGCGGGATCTGTGAATTCAAGGTTTGTCTATCCACATAGCAGACCAAAAACCTGCCCAAACTCAAAGATCCACCTGCTCCCGGGAATCAAGGTTTTGAGGTGTGCACCACGCCCCCAGCTTTTTTTCATATTTCTTTTTCTTTTTTTTTTTTTTTTGGTTTTTCTCCTTGAGACCGGGGCTGCCCTGGAACTCACTCGATAGACCAGGCTGGCCTAAACTCAAAAATTCCACCTGCCCTGCCTCCCAAGTGCTGGGTTTAAAGCTGCACCACCACCCCCGCCCGCCCATTTTTACAATAAACACGCCGGAGGCCCCAAACCTAAAAGTTTGGGGGGGTAGTTTTGTGCCCCCCCAGGCGTGAGCGCATGTGAACCTTTTTGCACATTTCAAGGATTTAAAGTTTTCAGCTCCCCCCCTCGTTCACTTTCTTTTGCTCTCTCCTGCGCTTTAGCCCAGAAACCAACCCCCAAGCTTTTTTATGGGGTCGGCTATAATAAAACGCCCCAAACCCCAGGTCAGACCGAAACAAAAAATGAAATTGTAACCAGCGTACGACCACACATTTTATGCAGAGAAAAAAAATCTGAGGAACCGGGAAACGGGCCGGCACCCCACCCCCACCCTGGAGTGGTACCATAGATAACCTCCTGTCCACAGGGACAGCACGAGCTAGCTAAGAATCTCTAGGAGTTCCAAGCCAGCGCTGTCGACATAATAAGTATCCAGATAGCCTTCGGCCTGATCTGTGAGACTCTCCTGTCTCTCTAAAAATTGTTTTTCTCACTCTGATTTCTTTATACAACTTTTCAGTTGATAGGCACATTATACATCATAAAGGATAACTATTTACAACATTCATTACTTGTTAGTTTTCTCTTTATCTCTCACAGATTCTGCTTTGCTGACATACGCTGGTGTGGTGAACAAATACACCCAACAAGCCTAAAAATGCTTTTCGTCATCTTCACGCAGTGAAAGACAGGCTAGACCTTTAGTCTGATCCTCAGAGCGCGCCGCCAAGTTCTACCTACTCGTAAGAAGCTGCCACGCCCAGTTTTCTTATTAACAGTCCTAAAAACACATATGTGTCTTCTGTGATGGTATCCAGTTTGCGCCCGTAGAGTGCAGGACCCTGTGCCCGGAGGGGGGGGGTGGGTGGGGGGGGGCGTTAAAAAGATTTCCCATTATACCAGCGGGCACTGTGGACAGCTAGGGGCGTTTAACAGTAGTTTGTAATCAGGGCTTTGGAGCCACACTTGGTCTTTGTTCAAGAGTTACAAGCTACATTCTTTCACTACATCTCTACAATACCATGATAATGCTATACAAATAACTAATTTTTGTTGTTCAAGACAGGATGTTTTTCTCTGTTAGCCCTGGCTGTCCCTGGAACGCCCTCTCTAGACGAGCAGCCTCAGACTCAGCAGATCCGCCTGCCCGCAACCTCTCGAGTACACTGGCGGATATTAATTGTGCTACTGCTCCACCGACTGTGCT
Source organism: Mastomys natalensis (assembly GCA_021653895.1). Classification (NCBI taxonomy): domain Eukaryota; kingdom Metazoa; phylum Chordata; class Mammalia; order Rodentia; family Muridae; genus Mastomys; species Mastomys natalensis. Next base: position 2,066,757 of record JAJTUV010000360.1, on the reverse strand, counting down.
ACTAGATAAGGAACTTTAAACACCCAGTTACCCAAAAGACAGAAGCGGAAGGTAAAGATTTCTGTGAGCCTTGAGGACCAAGTCCTTCAGTTCTTAACATAGATGAAAATGATTTTCCTTTCCATTCTTCTTCATGTTTTTATTATTTTAGCTTTATTATTCAGATTCAGCTCATGAGACCGAGGAGCTTTGCACATGGCACCTAAAGCTCTCTATTCATCTACCACGCTAGCAGCTAGAGAGTCATGCTTCTTTCCTTCATTAGTTTACAGCCTGGTCTAAAGATGCGTCCAGTAGCAGTTCTTGATATCTTAGAGGACGAACCTCTCACCTACCACAAGCCTGATCACACCCATCGATCAGGTTGACAATTGAAATTCCATCAAATAACCTTTTTGAGATAGCTTTGTTACACCAAAAATACCATGAGCAACCACCGACTTTCGACTAGTCAGCTCACGTGTAGGAACTACATTCCAGTCAATTGTAGAAACATCTTATGACTGTTCGGCCGAAACATGCAGTCTCAGGTACTCACATCTCACTCGATTTCTGTCACCGTTTGAGCATTCCTTGTCTCTTATTAGGGTCTTTTCTCACTGTTGATTTCCTCATCACCAGTTACGTCAACAGCTGAGTTTTTGCTCTGGCCTCTGATTGAGACTTGTACAGTGTCTTGAAAAATCTGAGATCAGGGTCTTTTCATGCTTACCAGGAAAAGCTGGCTTATAGATTAGAGACCACTGTTTCGGTAGTTTCATATCCAGACTGTGAGAACGACTGTCTTTCTGACGTTCACCAAAGTCACTGCCTGCAGATAGACGCGTCTGCTAGCATGGGACAGCACACCTTTTACACTATGAACCTGGCCCACTCATCCTCCGGGAATGGAAGCCTTGAGTTCTCCTGCCTATCCCTTTCTCCATCAAATCAAAGGCTTGAAGATCGACTGCCCTGCAGTGACTGATGACAGTTGTTCCCACAAACCCAAATTGATTATTTTACATCAAAGCGCCACACCCCACTGCCTACTCTATGGGCCATCTGCTTCAAATGGGAGGTCTGACATCCCTCAGACTCCTGAGTCATCACCTGCCTTTGTGCGTGACAGTGTCACACACTGAGGATGCTAGGAGAAGAAGAGGAGGAAGACTATCTCCAGCTGAACAGAACCAGATTGCAGCTAATCCACCTAGTTCCACAACAACATTCAATGCATTACTCAGGCTGAGACAGGCGAGAACAGCTTCTCACAGGCGGTCACTGGACTTCCTAAGGCTCAAAAGTTCCCCTTCTTCCTATTCTGCTTTCCTCAAACCAACTGGCCCAGTGATCTGAACATCGTCCAGTCTGAATCACCCTGGTCCGGTTAACAGGCATGAAGAGGACTACCAGCGACAGCGAGAAGGAGATACATTCCGATTGAATCGATTTGGAGAAGAACAGCAAAACTGGAGACGAATAACATGAAGAGAAGAGAACTCTCCAGTCGCTCAAAAAAAGTACTGAATGAGGCATGGAGGTCACCCTAAGCCAATCCTGAGTCGAGATCTGCTGACCACGGTTATAAACTCACTTTTTCCCACAGTTACGTGTGGCAGAGCGTGTCTGTCTAGTCATTACTTACGTGTCACTCTCATAACAAGGGGCGATGACAAAGACTCATGAGCCCAAATGGATATAAAGGCACTTCACAGCCAAATACGATGACCTGCGATGACCTCTGGCGTTATGGATCCTTGGGTACCAATCACTGAGCCACACAGTAGGAAGTAGAAATCAACAATTTTTCTCCTCAACAGCTCAGCTACTCTTCCATCTTCTGTCTCTCTCCTCTCATCACACACATATTTTTAAAAGATAAAAGAAGAAGACGTATACTCAGCGTCGCCCTAGAAACGGAGATAGGTCGGACGCTTAAAACAATATCATTGACACCTTGGGACGGGGCATAGATGTGAGATGAGATCGACATGCCTTTAATCCCACCCAGCACTTGTGAGAGGCTAGATGCAGGCCGATTATCTCAGAAGTTCGGAGTCACGAAGCCTGGTCTAAGGAGTGTAGAGTCTTCCAAGGAACACGCTGTGCGGGCTCCTAGCGCAGCAGAGAAACCTCTCAGTGCGTACGAAAATAAAACCAAAAAAAAAAACAAAAAAAATACGTGTCTGATAGTATAATAGATCATTAAACGCGTCGCTGGCGTCCTTCAGTTAATCTGTTTTTAATCAGATGGGGACCAGAATGCAAAGCCTCTACGTTGGAGCTTTATCACGTGTTCTGAGAGACCATAGGTCAGTGTTAAGACCATGCACAAGGGTCTTTATGCTAACTATTTGGTTAGTGCCTCACATGCCGATAAGATGGTTAGACCACGGGAGCAGCCTAGCGACGCATCTGTCTAATGCCGAGGCGAAGCTTTGGTAAATAAGCATTTTCTCCTCCTTGGTACAGCCCTTTGTGTCCAGTCCCTCCGCTCCCCCCATCCTACAGACTTGACACTCTAAGCCGTGCTGCCACGAGGACTTCGGTAAATGATCAAGGTTCCTCAGCCCAGCCTCCAATGTGCGTGGTTATGAGGATTGCCTATTCAGGCGTTTAATTTACACTTGTACCTGTCTTCAGTTTTTAGGCAGAGTAAGGACAACTCAACATATCAAAGAGCAAACCGTAATCATCTCTCATGCCTTTCCAGGGTGGGTGTTAAAAAAATTACACTGTCGAGAACATAGAATAATGTCTCGCAGCGAATGAAGTCAGGTCCTAGAGTTTAGTGTTATTATCCCATCACTGAGATTCTCACAGTATTTCCAATCTTTTCTAAATGTAGGCAGGAAACCTGCCTCTTCTTCTAAGACTGGATAAGGGCAACATTTACTTGCTTCTATAGTAGCCCATGGCGCCTACCCCATTTGATCTGGGTCTTTTGATGGGAGTCTAAGCTGCCTTTACCACTGTTCTCCGTTCTGATCAGTATCTTATAGGTTCCCAGCTCCCTACCTGTTCTGTGCCTTTCGGACGAGTGTAGCGCTCTTCTGAAATGAGAATTATGGCTCTAGAGCGCACCACGACCCAGCACAGATCACTTAGCTTTATTATTCTAAGTGGGGATGAGTAGTTGGAGTCTATAGGGCAAAAAGCCGTACGGAGCTTAGAGTTGACAAGCTCTAGCGGGCTTTGGGGAATTAAGTTGTCATCTTCATCTATTCCCCTAACACGTTGTAGGGAACTCAGGAGACCCTGTAACGCTCTTCTGGCTTGATAGCAGGGCACCTCACTCCTCGGACCATCTGTCTCACACCAACCCCAATTTTGCCATTTTTTCTAGTGGATCTATACACCCATCTAACACGCACATTTTCTTATTTTCTTTTTTCTTGTTCTGAGAATTCGAATTATTTGTTGTTCGTACTTTAGTTTGAGACAGGTTTCTCTGTGTAGCTTCGGGCTGTCCTGGAACTGTCACTCTGTAGACCAGGCTGGCCTCGAACTCAGAATCCGCCTGCCTCCTGCCTCCCAGTGCAGGGATAAAGGCGTGCGCCACCACCGTCCTTTATCACCTGCTTCACCATTTCATTTCCTATTTCATTATACGTTTCACCTTTCCTCTATTCTTTTCCTTTTCTTACCGCTCTTCTCACCTTTTTTCTTCTCTCTCTCAGTCTCTCTGAGACAGTGTCTCATGTATCCCAGCACTCTGCACAGACACTAGACAACATGCAGCCTCTCCCCAATCAGAAGAGTAACCTTGAGCTCCTGATTCTCCCGACCTCTGCATGCTGGGATTGCAGCCAAGTATGCAGCAGTACCGTCTAAGCTTTCAGGGCTGGGGTGTCAAGCCCAGAACCTTCCTGCATCCCACCCCATCCAACCGCTACATAGTGGCTACAATCAGGCTGGTGCAAGATACACTCAACAGAGTAAGCGGACACAACAAACCATGTGTATAGGATATAGCTCAGGTTGGTAAGAGTTTTCCCAGTAAGCATCAAGCACTGGGTTCAGTAAAGAACACATAAAAGCTGGGCAATGGGTGACATGCATGGGAGGAAAAGGTCAGAGTCCCCAGCCGTTCAAGATCATATTGTCTCCTAGTTACATATCAAGTTCCGGGCCACCCTGAGATTCATGAGAGCCTGTCATAAAAATAAAATAAAAACAGTGTCCCTGGCGAGAGATGGCTCAGAGTTAAAAGCACTAACTGCGCTTCATGAGGTCCTGAGTTCAATTCCCCATCAACCACAAATGTGCTCACACCCTCTGTAATGAGATCCGATGCCCGCTATCCGGTGTGTACCTGATGAGAACAACAAGTGTACTCACACTAAACAAATAAAATAAATCTCTCAAAAACAAACCAAAAAACCGTGTCTCCCTGTATGTTTTCTTAGGGACTCAAGTTGACGTGCGTGCTCCTAGTTAAGCGTACTATTGCTACTGACAAAACAGCACCATGATCATAAACATCTCCGCTGGAGGGGAGAGTTTATCTCTGACTTACACACTTCCAATATAACTGTCGCCATTCCTGTCGCATCCAATAACAGGGCAGGAACCTGTCAGTTCGAGCTATATGCAGCGGCGCTGTGGAGTGGGTGGTTGGTACTGGCAGCCTCCTCAAAGGCTTGCTCTAGCCTCTTTTCTTCTTCCTTCCTTCCGTTCCTTCCTGTCCTTCCTTCCTTCCTTCACTTCCTTCTTCGCTTCGTTCCCTCCCCGTCCTTCCCTCCATCCTTCCGTCACCTTACCTTTAGTTCACTTTGCTTTCACTCCGCCTTCCTCCTGTCTTTTTCTTCTTTCCCCCTTCTTTCTAGCATACTCACTCCTCCTCCAAGTACTCTCGCCCGTCGCCACGCCTTCCCGCTCCCTATCTTTTGATATTAGTTGAGTTTTGATGACAGACGAGGGGAGAGCATTAACACTACGGTAACACCCTGAGGCACAGTCTCCTGGAACCTACACTGTCTGAGTAACAGGACACCAGGCTGGCCTTGAATCAGAGATCCACCCTGCCTCTGCCTCCCAAGTTCAGGAGTGCAGCTACCCCCACACCCAGCCCGCCTGAATTCATTTCTAGCACAACCCCAGTTTCAAGTCCAGCTCAAGGTTTGGCAACCCACCAACCCCCGTTGGCTGGGCCCTCCAAGTCCCCCTTATATCACTCAATAAGAAAATGCTTTACAGCTTGATTTTATGGAGGCATTTTTCTCAATTGAAGTTCGTTTCTTTCGATAACTCTAGCTTGTGTCAAGTTAAGCATAAAAACTATATCCGCTGCATCAGAGTGATCCGCTGCCTATGTCAAGAATCAAGGATTATGGTTTGAAAAGGATCAGCCCAAACGCACTGACACTAATAAATATACCCTGCTGTGTTTGCAAAAAGGAATCAGCAGTAAGTTGTCTCTCTGAGAGGCCTTCATCGCAGCAGTGGACTGAAGCCAATCAGAGATACACAACCAAACACTCAGGCTGAGCCCAGACTCTTGTAGACGAAGTGAGGGTAGAAGTGGAAAGTCATTGGGTCAAGTGAACACCGAAGAAGCCCAACAGAGTCCATAAACCTGGGATCGGTGGGGGCTTCATAGAACTTGGGGCCCCCCCTAACCAACCAGGAAGAAAACAATGCAGGTAGCTGGACCTAGACAACGCTTACACATTTTGGTAGCAAACATAAAGTTTGAGATGTTCCAAGTGGTTCCGCCACAAGACGAAGTAGGAACAGGGGCTGTCCCAGACTCTTAGACCCCGCCATTGGATCCCCCTAATCCACTACATGAACGGCCTGAATCGACCATGAGTGGGAGATTTCCAAGACCACTGGTCTGGCACTAGATAACCGCAAGGGAGAGGTGGTCCCAGGGACTGGCAAACAAGGGGGTAGGTAATTTGAAAAGGTAAGTAACTCTGAGGAGCCTCATTCGGAGGCCTACAACCTTCATACCGACAGTCAACTAACCCCCATAACCGCCCCCATACCCTCTGCCGCCCTCCCAGCACTCCAAAACCCCGCCCAACACGGCCCCACGCACCCATGCCCTACCCATTACCCAACTACACATGCACCACACACCACACAAACCAAATGAGACAATCACAACCAATGCCCCAAAGAAACCCTAACTCTTCATATGCTATATCATTGAGGCAAATATCCATGTATGGATGATAGCCACTACAGTAACCCACACAAAACATCAAAATTTATTCACAACTAGGTAATAATATAGTTATAAATTGAGGTCAATAGAGTATTGTCTTGTTCAAGAAATAATCCACCCCGCACTATTGTCTGCAAGAGGCAGGCGATTTCTGAGTTCGAGGTCAGCCTGATCTGAGCCGAGTGAGAAACCAGGGACAGCCAGGGCCTATGACATAGAAACCCGGTCTCAAAAAAAAAAAAAAAAAAAAAAAAAAAAAAAAAGAAATTAAACAGTTGTTATATTGAACAATGGCTGATCCTATTGAGTACATAGCAAAGCATAACCTACTGTCCAAAGTCAATGTATAACTTAAAAGCTAAATATCAGAAGAAACAACGTCAATTAGAAAGAGGAAATAGATGATGGAATGATCAAAAAAGAACCAATGTTCTTATAGTAACTTCAAAGGCTAACTTCTACAAAATCCTTCGTACAAGTCTTGGTGAAACCCTCCTATTTGCGTTATAGTAAATAGGTCGGTAGGGGGGTTTTAATGGGAACCCCAACACCCCCCACAGGGACTTACAGTAGATTCCCACCGTGGCCAACACCTCCACAGCAGACAAGACCCAAAATATCATGAAAACCAAGGAAAACAATCTAGGCAAGACATGATAATTATTAACCAGGCCGAAGCGCCTAGACCCAACCAATGAACCAGCACATCAAAGCAAACATAGCCTACTACCGCACCAGACGTACGAACGGTTCCTTATCATTCTTCTACTCATCGCTAACAAACCTGGATGCAGGCAAGGAAAAAAAAAAACCAAATAACTTCTCCATTCACCTACAGACTTAATACCCATACACTCTAGGGTCCTTTTCATGTGCATAACAATAAAAAGTGACACGTCACCCCCTTAAAATCTGCAAAAAACTTTCCCACTGCTATACCTGCATTATACTTGCACCAGAAGTTCCCGTACACCCATCACCTACAAATTACACATCAACGTAACCCCCCGTAACAATACCCCACCACCCAAACAACTCACCTCACCCCACCACCCCCTAGGCCACCGGATAAAGGCAAACCCACTATACCATACTTCCGCCAGCGCCGGCAGCATGCAACAATCAGCCCGGACCCCCCCACCAACACCCTGCGCCCACGCCGCCTAGTACCTATTCCCCCTCCAGTGGACCACAACCTCGCACGACTCTCCCACCCCGGGCATAACTAAAAAACCCAACCCACACCTCCCCCAAAAACCCAAACGGGAACATACATCCCAAACACGCTCAATATCCCTTAGCCCGACCAACCCAATACCCCCCATCCCAATCCCCAACCTCTTGCATCAAACCAAGGCAGTCCAGTCGAACTGCACGCGGGGAGAGAAGCTGCTTAATGGCTCACTAGCCTCTCCTTGATTTTTCATTCTCAAGCCCAATTACGAAAACATAACTTAAAGTACATACATTTATAAATATAAAACTTATATCCCCCATCACACTATCCCCACATCCGAGACCCAGAGCGAACCCCAAAGCCCCCCGCTCCGCCCCCGCCCTTGCAAGCCAATAACTTAAAGCCCGTGCACAGGCTTCCCTCACAACATTAAGTCAAAAAAAGAAATTAATTTAAATAAAAAAAAACGCGCCCCCCACTTCCTAGATGCCAGCTTGATAAAAACCGTCAATCCCAGCTCCCGGGAGGTACCCCTGCCCACTTTATGCCGAATGACTCAGCTAATGCCGTCCAAGGCCAGCCGCGCATTGCGGTCTAGCCTGTAAACACTTATCCCTCTGTTCTTGGTCTAAGCAACATATAAAAGGCAAAGGGGATCCTGGCGAGCCAACCCCCGGCTCTTCAATCTAGCCCTAGTGTCCCGGCTGGGAGAACCGTGGAACGTCTACGCCTTCTGGGCTCAAGGGACCCGGTGGGCCTGGCGGCGCTTGCCCTGTGGTCGGTTGTTACCGACCCTGGGCCGCAAAGGCCCACCTTTCCCTTTATTTTGAAATTTTTTTTTATTTTTTTTTTCACCCACACCTAAGACATATTGAAATTTACTGTGGAGAGCTGATGACTGGAGAGATTGCTGCATACTGTACAAAGAGGTCAAGGAGACTGACCACGAATTTTACAACTTTCTCAGTCAAAATAGATTCTCACCTTGCCAGCCTGCCGCTCCAAAGCCCAAGGCACCCAGTACGACAAACTTCCAACAGCACGAGCATGGTACAACCTCTAAGGGGGGAGCATGGAGGGGATAGCCTTCCGAAATGTAAAGGGAGAACAATAGGGCACACTGTCAAGAGCATTCCCATTGATGAATACCAGATGCACAACCCCAAATTTAAGCCCTTCTTGTTTCTTAGGAGTATTTGTCCGCTATTGGATCTCTACCATTAAAAATATTTTCATTATTTCATTTCCACACCCTGGTTTGTTTTTTCCTCAGCTGGAAACAGGGTAGCATAGACTTGTGACTTGAAGTGGAAGGGGGGTCACTCCCGTCCTAAAATAGAAACTCAAATTTAAAGGTTTTCAGGGCAGGTCCCTACAGAGTTGTAGAGAGACGAGGTGAAATCTCGTTCACTTTGGTAGTTTTGCAATCATTCGCCCTTTGACTTAGACCCAATTAAAATTTGGGGCCAAAAACGCCTCAATGCAGGACATCGCCTCTTTTTGCCTGTGCCATTTTTTTAAACTTGTATTAAAAGCATTTAAACCCTATTTTGCAAACTGAACCCCACCTATGACATTTTCAACCCCCCTAACTCCAAGCAAGGTCAAAAACCCAGGTTTTGCAAAAAACTGAGCCGGACCATTTCAACCCACAGCAACTTTAAAAACTCGGTACTTTACATTAGGAAACCCCCCTTTTACCAATTCCTCTCTCTATATACAAAAATTACTCCCCTATGAAACTATATTTCTCTCAAATTTCCCATAAAACTTTGTCCTTTGGGGGGGAATTTTCCTCTCTGGCAGTTGTCTAGGAGACAAGCCCAAAAAGCATTGGGGGTTTCCCCTGAGAAACTGAAATTGTTGTTTGACCCCCAGTTCCGGGGAACCCCGTCTCAATGTCCCCCCCAAAAAATGAAATGATAAATCCCCCCCAGGTGTGAAAAATAAAATTTAAAAAAAATTTGGTCCTTAGACCTCCCGGACTGTTTTCTGTGGCTGAATCTGACAAAAGCTTAAAAAGAAAAAAACATCGAATTTAAAAATCTGCAATTTTTAATCGTAAGAATTCCTAAAAAAAAAAAAAATTTTAAAATGCCACAAATTTGGAAATAAGGTCTTAAAAACCTTATAACCTGTTTTGTTAAGCCACTTATTGATTGAAAAACCCGATTAAAAAAAAAACAAAAAAAATTCTCATTATGGGTCCCCCCTTACCTGTCCCCCCCCACCCCAGATCCTCCCACCCCCCCAACCACCTGAATCCAATTCTTCTTTAAATCATTAGAAAAGGGAGCATGCTCTGAACAAACAGAGAGAAAAAAGTCCAAGACCCCTTTGGGGGTTCAAATGCCCCCTTTCACAGGGGTTTCCTATCGACTTCCCTGATATCAAAAAAATTCAAACCAAACTTAGCAAAATTCAGAAAAATGAACTAGCTATGAAAATAATTTTATGGTTGGGGCCACCACAAGTGAGGAACTGAAATTAAAGAAACTGAACATGAGGAAATTGCGAACCACTGGACCCCAAATTTAGAGGGAATGTAGTTCTCTGCTGAATACCTACTGCTGAAAATTGAAGAAGGAAAACCCGAACGGGAGTGCTGCCCTTTCAAGATTGGAAAAAAATAGGACAAGGAACCGCACGGGGTTTGGGCCCATTTAAAATTTTTATACGGTGTCTTTTAAACCCTTTATCCATGACTGTTTTCTGTTGGCTGGAAACTTGGACAAAAGCTTAAAAGAAAAAAACAATTTGAGTAGAAGCTGAAAAATTTCAGGCCCCCTAGAACTAAAAAATTCTCCTCACAACACCCAAGGGCCCAAGCTTCCCCTTGTTTCCGGGGAAAATTTTAATTGTAAAGTTCAGGTGTGGCTGAAGGGGATGAGAAATCTAGTTACCTATCCATATCCTCCATCTCACGTCACCAAATATTACTGTTGCCCTTTAAATTTCTCCCAAATTAAAAAGAACACTTTTTTAAGACACTCCAAATGGAAACTGCACTCTTCTGAATCCCTCTACAGTGAAAGGGCAAGCAAAGGGTTACCCTAATTTAGCACGTTAAAAGGTTTTTTAACTTCAGAACCTCTACAGAAAACCCCATAACTCGTCTCGCATTTCTAAACCAGAACTGTAAAGAGCCCAAAAAAACCCCCCTTTTACTTTTAAATTTTTTTTTAATTTGCCAAAAGGGGGGTACCTGTTTATGTTGGGGGGGATTTCCTGAAGGGGGGAAGGGCCTTCCTCAATAGATTTTTGTTTTTTGGTTTTTGCCTTTATTCTCCTTGACTAGCCACAATCCACCGGGCCAAAGTTCCCCCATTCCCCCCCCACGCCCCAAATGGCATAAAAAACAGGAGCTTACCTCAGAATGATGAAGCACAAGAGGATACAGACCCCTACGGCCCCACTTAAGTAGTCCCCCTTGACAAAATGAAATAAATCCATTTTGGGAAAAGGGAATGAATCTTCTTCCCCCTTAGTTGTACTGTGCCAAAACCAAAAGCTTAGGTTAAGCAAAAAGAACAGGCCCTGGGGTTTGCTTATTGTAGTGAGCTCTTATTTTTTTTAAAAATCTTCCATCGAGGGGTGAGTAGAATACCAGTTTGTCTACCTCTCACCCATTGTCTTGCTTACAGGAGCTGCCTTTCAGGAGGGAAATCCTGTTTTGGATCCCTTTTCTTTCCCTGAAAATTTCCCATTCAGGGGAGAGAAAAGATCCCCTGGAAGCGAAAAAAGGAGCCCGGGGAATTGGATTCCAGATGGGGGGGGAAGTCACACAGAAAAGGTCAAGGATCAGGTGACCCGAAGGGATAAATTTCTTAGTTTTAAAGGGGAGGATAGGGTTTCATTTGTAGTCTACCAGGGGGGAAAAGCCCTTAGTCAAGAATGAAAGTCCAGCCTTTAATACGGGAGCTTTTGGGGAAAGCTGGGAAGGACACACTTTGGGGATTGAAAGAGACAAAAATTTCCCAATGAAAGGGAAAAAAAGCTTGCTTGAATAGAAAATAGGGGGGGCTGAAAGAGCAAGAAGTGGGAACTCCCCCCTGGTCTGAGAGTTAGAAAGAGAGGACTACCAGCTGTTTACAACCCCACACTTGCCTGAGGCAGAAAATGCTGAGGTGGGAAAGGGCTAGTTGGGATTGTTACCCTTTTTGTAGCCACTCTCCTGAGGGGAAGAGCCCAATTTGGGGCACAAAAAACTAAAAATAACCAACCCTGTGCCTGGAAAAAACTAAAGCCTTGTGGCCAGTCTTGGACTCTGATGATGAGAGATGCCCACCAAAAGGCCAGCTTAAATGCCCCTAGTGGAGCATCCCAAAACCCAAAAATTAAAATTTGAAACAACCCACACGGCCATTCCCACTCCAGTTTCCCCTCAGTAGGTTCCTTTAGCACTAACTCGGACAAAGTGGTGTGGCAGGAGCTTGACTCTAGCCCCCGACCTTAGCGTTTTATTCTTAGCTTAGCACCACTGAACCGGGAGTCCTAGCTCCTTAGGGGCTTATTTTTTAAAAAAACGTTTGTTTGTTGGTCCTCGATGGAGTTTCGAAAATTTAGATAAAATAATAATTTTAGAAGAATAAAATTTAGGGTTGGAGAGAGGTTGGAGAGGTTCAGAGAATGACTGCTCTTCAAGAGGTACCTGATTACAATTCCCAGTAACCCATGGTTGTGTTCCAACCTTTCAATAGATGGACAAATGTCCTCCTCTGATGTGTCCCAAAACAGTGACAGATACTACATACATGAATAAATAAGTAAAACTAGAAAAAGAAATTTTCAATGATACTATTGGATATTCTCAAAATGTGTCAATGATATCTCCATTTTCTGAAAGTTTTTTTAATTTTTCTACTCTAGTCTCCCTATCTCTTCTGGTGTACTTTTTCTTTGTTTTTGGGGTTTTTTTTTTTTTTTTTCTATTAGTGTTTGAAAATGTTTTTAAATCTTTTCTTTTAAAAAAGAAGATTTGGTAAAACTTCAGTGGGGAAATTCATTTTTTAATTTTAAATCTTCCAAATGTTTAAACAATTCTTTCCTTTGGATCTTTTGGGGTATCATTCTGTCTGTATTTAAAAAAATCAAGGCATCTTTAGTTTTGCTTTTCATTTCTTTTATTTCCTCTGTTTGGGCTTTGCTTTCTTCGGGCTGCTTTTGAATCATTAGTTGACCTCCTCCTAAAACCCAATTCTGTAAAAACAGCGATATGTTGCCCAATTTTCTTTGTACATTCATTTGGTTTTTTTTAAAAGCCCCAAAATATTCGTTTTTTAAGTATAAGCACAAACCAATTTTGTTTTGATGTAGGCCACAGAGCACAGTAATTATCTTAATTTGCCACTGTTGCCCCATCAGCATGGCGAAACGATTTTTTCCCCACATTTTTTTGGAGATATATTGTTCTTAACCTTGACAGGTGAAAAAGAAGAAAGAGAAACATGGGGAAAAACGGGGGGCCTTTCTAGTCTTTTTTTCCTTACCACACGAAAATTTTTTGAATATGCAAAAACTGAGAAAAGCATTATGGGGGGAAAAAACAGATTTTTTTATTTTCTCTGAAAACATTGTTTATTCGTTGCCTCTGCCTTCTTATCCCTCTTCAAAGTCTCCCACATACAAATCAGACTTGAGTAGCTTTTCAAAAGTTATCATGAACATTCTCAGTAGCCCCCTATTTTTAAAAATCCCAGGTTAATTTTTATATTGACAAATTCTGTACAAATGGAAACACTTTTTAATTTCAAATCCAAAATATTTTACTTTTCCCATCCCTCACCATAAAAAATGGGAAAAATTTTAAAAAAAAAGAGATAACATTTGGAGCAATGTATAAAAAAGAAGCAAGATATACAGAAATTTTATCTTTATAAAAAACCAAATATAACCCATTTCCCTAGCATTCGAGTTTTCCGTAACTCGCTCCCTTGTGATTATTTAAAACGTGTGAAAAAGGGGGATGAAAGTGAATGTAAAGGTGTTTTTAAAATTAATAAAGGGGCTTTCACTCTTCGGGTTGTTATCTGAGTTTTCTAATTTTGGGGTTTTTATTTAGTTGACATTAAAAAAAATGGCCAAAAATATAATGTCAGCTCCTCCCAGAAGGGTTGGGTTTGTATGTTTCGTTATTTTACTTTTTCTGTGAAAATAAACCCACAAAAAATCCCAATAAAGGGGATTAACTACTTGATTAACTTTAGGGGAAATTCAAACATTTTAACTTGGCTCAAAAATGCTTCGGGGGCCACGTTAAAGAAAAGCTTGTTTGAATGGAAGGAATATGGAGGATGGGGCTGTTCACAGTCTGGTAGACCGTGAAGCATGAAAACAGGAGGACAATAGGATCTCGCCGCCGGGGCAAACCCCAAGCGCCCTGACCGCAAAACCAGAGAAACTCACCCAACAAACCTCACTTTCGAGAGCGCGTCACACCGGAACAGTCACTTAACCACAACAACTGTGAGCCAACGATAGTAGCACAGAGACACCCCACTGCGAGCCATCACCTCCCATCAATACAATCCCATGCACCACCACCTTACCAGCATCAACACATTCAAGCGACCGTATGCCCACCATCTCCCCCCCCCACACGACATAGTCGAAAAAACCATACCCACCAAAATGTATCACACAAACCATACCCGAGATGTCTTACAACAAGAGCCAGACCAACACCAATAATTTTAACCCCGGTCAGTTCGGAGAATTAATATACACCACTACTAATGTGAAGATAAAACAGGCCCCCGCACCAAAGTGCAACGGGGCCAAGCCAGCCGCCAACCTCCAATAACGACGCCACAATCCCCGAGTATCCATACAGAGTCCCATCAAAGACATTAACTACAGCAACCCACACCAAACCCCCCCTCCCCCTCGCCGCATTCCGCCGGAGCCCCGCCCATCACCCCAATCACCCATTGCCAGTCAGACACCACCCCCAACGAGTATCTTCACAAAGGACGGCTGGAATAGGCGCAAGCCACACAACCTTAGACGACCTAATCCTCCTAATACCACACCCGCATCATGCCCGATCTCCGTTCTTCGAACCCCCCCGCCCATCCTCATTACCTTCCCCAACCCGCCGCATCACCACTCATTTTGTCCAAATCATCACGGCTACTTCTCCACCCCGACTCTAACATCAGTCTACCGACCACACCAGACACGCCTCCAGCCCGGCAAACTACAAGAGCACTCCATACTCTGGCCCCGCCGCCATCCCCATGTCCCGGCCTGCACACGGATATTACACGGGATCAATCCGAATAACCGGTTGCCATCAACTAAACACATGGCCTACACACCAGGCCCCCTCCCATAGAAAAAGAACCAGCAGAAGAAATGCGCCACACAATGTCCCCCGAGACAGTGATCAAATCCAGAGGTCTGACTGAGAATTCTGGAAAAATTGCACAGGAAACAGACACCCAGCCCAAGACAATTTCTAAAAACAGACAATTTAAAAAGGGCTGCCATGACAGGATCAAGCTGTTCAGTCCATTAAACAATCAAGGCAGGGAACAAGGCAGGGGTCCAGTAGGTCATAGGTGCGAGACACTTAAAGATCCACCACATTTTCCAAAGGGAGCTAAGAGAAGCCAGTAGGACTTAAAGCCCACACCCCCAGTTACACAAGATTACTCAAACAATTTCATACCAGCTCAAAGTGCCATTTTACTGGGCCAAGCCATATACAAAATCATCACATGAATCTCTGACAAGCATGTATTGGAAATCCAGGATCCAATGAAACCAGGAGTTCAACATAAATCATGCTTTCATGGACAAAGAACCATTCTTTTCTAGCTTTCTGATAACAAAAATTCTAAATGGTCTGGCCAGGCGCACCATTTCCAAGCAGGCTTTGTGGGATATAAAATCTTTAAATCTCATGCCAGCTGTAAGTAATAGTGTTGTCTGTACTTCAAGGCAATGAAAGACAAGACAAGACTATAGCACTGGAGATGTTTCCCAAAAATTATTTTAGCATAATGATTGACAGTCAAGATACAAATGGGCTTTTAAGTGAGCACAAGTAGGGAAAAGACACCGAAATAAAAGATATTTATAGATTTATCATACTTCATAGGTACCTGTAAGGGCACCCGTTTGCTATTGTTGGAGAATAACTATTAAATTTTTTAATTGCATTCTTGTTTTTCACATTTTTTAAAAAATTATTCATTTTACAAACGGCCAATTTCCAGCCTTCCTCCTCTTTTCTCTCAGAACCACCATTACAAATTGACTATCTCTGTACTAATGGATACACTTGCTAATTTCAAATCCTAAATATTTTCACTTACTTCATCCCTCACTCATACAAAATGTGGCAAAATTTAAAAACAAGATTGATAACATTTGGAGCAAATAGTATAGAAAAGAAGCAAGATATACAGAAATATTGATCTTTATTGAATTTCCAACTATAACACTTCCTAGCATTCTGAGTTTTCCTGTAACTAGCTCCTCTGTGATTAGGTTAATCGTGTGCAAAATGGGGATGAAAGTGTATGTAAAAGGTGTATTTAAATTAATAATGGGTCTTTCACTCTTCTGTTGTTATACTTGAGTTTCTATAGTTTGTTTTATTTAGTTTGACATTCAAAATGGCCAAAAATATAATGTCAGCTCCTCCCAGAAGAGGTTTGGTGTATGTTTCAGTTATTTTTACATTTCTGTGACAAATCATGTCACAATAAATACCTACTGAAGGAATTAACTACTTGATTAACATTTTCAGAGGATTCAACACATAGTTACTTGGCTCTATGCTTCTGAGCCACGGTAAAGCAAAGCTTTTTGAATGGAAGAATATGGAGGATGGGGCTGGTCACAGTCTGGTAGACAGGAAGCAGAAAACAGAGGAAATTATAGACCAGGCATAAACCTTCAAAGTCAGCATTATTTTATCAACTTCTTTCAGATAGGCTGTGCCTCCTAAGGTTCTGTCACTTTACAAAATAGTGCCATAATTTGAGAAACAAGTATCCAATATATGAGCCTGCACAGAACTGCATGTATTCACATCATAATAATGTCATCTGAATATCTTGCTACAGTGCCATAATGATAAAACAAATATAGTATGTGAGTTTCATTTAAATAATTTTGGTGATATATTAAATGAACAGTGTGGGATTTTCTTTGAATGTCTTAACATTTTGTTCACAGGGAAGTTCTGAATTTTCACATCTAATTTGGAAGTTAAATCAGCCACAAAAATGAAACGGGCAAAGCATCCATCAGCCATTAGTAAGAAATTGACAAGTGTTCCAGAATTGCCTTATAAGAAAGGACTACTGAATCCATCACCTAAACCAAAAGAAAAAGAAAATGCCAAGTCAACACCTGATAAAATTGACCAATGGTCCTGATGTCTCCACCCACAGGAGAGTCAATTGTACGTTTGCCTTGCCAATACCGTTGAATAAGATGAAGCAGTTAATATCAAATGATGAAATGATCAGGAGGATTACCACAAACCTGAAGATGGTAAGGAAAATTCCCAAGATGATCACTAGCTGGGGCTTTGCTGTTAGGCAGTAGGAGAATCAACTAGAGTTATGATGGAGTCAGTATATCATTATCCCAATGAAAGATTTATTATATCTAGCATGTAGAGGAAACCAGAATGAAAATGGACCAAGGCTATAGAGTGTTCTCTGATTGAAGTTGTATGGGGCATGCTTAGTTTCTCTGGCAGTATATCATGAAAACTCACATAGAATTTGTACCAGAAGAAGTTATGAGACACTCAGTGCCCAGAGTAGTGATCAGTTAAAGTGGTCTGTCTGTGTTAGGGTTTTATTGCTCTAAACAGACACCATGACCAAGACATTTCTTATAAATGACATTTAATTGGGCTCCTTACAGGTTCAGATGTTCAGTCCATTATCATCAAGGCAGGAACAAGGCAGGGTCCAGGTAGGCATTGGGCTTGAGAAACTTAAAGTTCCACCTCTTGTTCCAAAGGGAGCTAAGAGAAGACTGGTTGGTCTTAAAGCCCACACCCACAGTGACACATGTACTCAAACAAGGTCATACCTGCTAATAGTGCCATTTCCTGGGCCAAGCATATACAAATCATCACATGATCTCTGACAAGCATGTATTGGAATTCCAGGATCCAAGGAGACCAGGAGTTCAACATAAATCATGCTTTCTGGGACAAAAACCATTCTTTCTAGCTTTCTGAAAACAAAATTTCTAAATGTCTGGCCAAGGCCACCATTCCAAGCAGGGCTTTGTGGATATAAATATCTTGAAATCTCATGCCAGCTGTAGTAATTGTTGTCTGTACTTCAAGCAATGAAGGCAAGACAAGACTATAGCACTTGATGTTTCCCTAATTTTATTTTTACATAATGATTGACAGTCAAGTTACAAATGGGCTTTTAAGTGAGCACAAGTAGGGAAGACACCAAATTAAAGATATTATAGTTTATCATACTTCTTAAGGTACCTGTAAGGGCACCGTTTGCTATTGTGGAGAATATCTTTTAAATTTTATTGCTTTCTGTTTTTCAAATTTTTAAAATATTCATTTTACAACCCAATTTCAGCCTCCTCCCTCTTTTCTCAGTACCACCTTTACAAATACCTACCCACATTTTGCCCTCCCATAGGTACAACCACACCGTGGGGCATCTAGTGCCAGCAGGTATGGGAACATCCTCTTCAACCGAGGTCCAAAAGGGCACTCTAAATAGTGGGAAAGGAGATCCAATGGTGGGAATCAGAGACTGTGACAGTCCCTGTTCCACTTGTTAGGGGAACTCATGAACATGAACCTGCATGTTTGCTAAGAATGTATAGGATGTCTAGGTCCAGCTCCTGCATGCTTCCTGGTTGGTGGGCCAAGCTCTTTGAGTCCCCATGGTCCCAGGTTAATTGACTCTGTAGGTCTTCTTGGGCATCTTTGACCCCTCTGACTTTCCCACATCTATCCCCCACTCTTCTACAAGAGTCCCTAGGCTCAGCATGAAGTTTGGCTGTAGATCTCTGCATCAGTCTGAGTCTGCTGCTAGATGAGCCTCTCAGGAGACAATTATGCTAGGTTCCTATTTGCATGCATAGTAGGGTATAATTAATAGAGTCAGGGATTGGCTCTCTCACATGGGATGGGTCTCAAGTTGGGGCAGACGTTGTGCAGGGCTGTAGCTCAAGCGTGGGCGTGGGTCCTGTTGGGCTGTGTTGTGATTCCCGCGTGTCTGTCACCCCAGGCAGCTGGAACCGAGGCTCCCGGGAGCTGCTCGGGAATTTGACCGAGTTCACTCTACAAGGCACTGGGCTGGGATGTGAGAAGCCGCCAGAGCACCTCCCAGGCGTGGAGAGGTCTCAGCCTGAAGTCCCGAGTGGGCAGGGCTCCGGAGTGGGGGTCTCTGGGCCGAGGCGGCTGACTGGGAGGCCTTGTGATCTCTGTCTTTGGGCTCCCAGATGCCGCTGGGAGCCTCAGGAGGAACTGAGACTGGGGGCATATGGGCTGGACTGGCCTGCAGCTGAGAGGGATGAGAGAGAGAAACTCCAGCAGCACCCTGCGGGGTGAGAGACTCTTGGTTACAGCACTTGCTTGACTGGGTTGGCTCTTCTATCGGGAGATTAAGCAGTGGTTCTGTAGTCAAAGGCCTTCTCCATGGTTCCCCATGGCGTGGCCCCAAAGACACGAGGAAGTCTATGGTTTTAGAAGGTTTGTTATCATAGTGGAAAGTGGATAAAGATGTACCCCTCCCCCAACTCAGGGTAGACCTGAGTTAAATAGGGAGGGAGGAGGGTCTGGGAAGGAATGCTTAATTGGCTATACCCTCTGGCCTTTAGGTATCTCATTAATATAGAGATCTCTTGAAGCTGAGGCCTGTAGTCATGCCCTCTACCTGTGCTGGGTGATACAAACCTCTCTTTGGGAGGGGCTGTAGGGCATAGCCCTATGTGACTGAAAGGAGCAGATCAATGGAGGTCTTGGCTGCATGTCAGGAGCCTGGAGTCTGGGAGTGTGGCTAAATATATGCTGTCCCTTGTAGGTATGGATACCTGTTGGATCTCCAGTCATCTCTAGGCAGTTCTCCACCAGAAACCAAGCTATCCTTTCACTGTCCTACAACATTGGTTAGTTGTTCCTCAAGTCTCTGTTCCATCTTTATCCATGCACATCCTGTGGGCGGGACAAATTTTAGGTTGAAGAGTCTGTGGGTGGATTGAAGTCCACCTCCTTCTTCTAGAAATCCTGTCTGGCTATAGGAGGTGGCCATTTCAGACTCTATGTTCCTCTCTGATAGGAATCTAAACTTGTCACCCTCATAGACTCCCCATATTCTCTTCCATCCTAGGCCTCCAGTTAGTCACCAGAAATGCCTTGCAACCCAGTTTACATTCTGACTCCCAGGCCTCTTTCACCCCTACAGCCCATAATGTATCACCATCACAGTTCCCCTCCTCACATACTATCCTACACATCTCCCTTTCTCCATTCACCTCAGATGACTAGTTTCCCCTTCTGAGTAAGATTCATGAATCCTCTCTTGGAGGAAGCCTTGGGAGCTCCTTATGACTCAGTTTATTTGGGTCTGTGTATTGTTGCATGGTTATCCTGTGCTATACTGCTAACATCCAATTTTATGTGAATACATACCATAAAGGTGTTTCTGGCTCTAGGTTACCTCTCTCAGGATGATATATACTCAATGTTGCATCCATTTGCCTGCGAATTTCATGATGCCTTTGTTTTTGATAGCTGAATAGTATTCCATTCTGCAGATGTTCCCACAATTTCTTTATCCATTCTTCAGTTGAAGGACATGTAAATTGTTTCCACTGTCTGCCTATTACAAATAGAGCTGCTATGAACACAGCTGAGCAAGTGCCCCTGTGATATTGTGGGACATCTTTCTGGTATATGCCCAGGAGTGGTATAGCTCTTTTTTTTTTTTTTTTTTTGGAAATTTTTTATTGAAAAATTTTTTTACATTTCAGATGTTCTCTCCTTACCCCATTTCCCCCCTCCCTCCCAGGAACTCACTATCCCTTTCCCCCTCTTCCTGCCTCCACGTTGGTGTACCCCCACCCACCCTCCCCCGTACCTCACCTCCCCACCCTCGAGTATCGCCCCCCACGACGTCCAGCCTTCATGGGACCAAGATCTCTTCTCCCACTTATATATAGCTCCCTTGCATATATAGCTGGAGCCATGGGTCCCTCCCTAAGCGCTCCCAGGCTGGTGGTTTAGACCCTGGGGGCTCTGGTTGGTTGGGATTGTTGCTTTCCTCATGGTGTTGCGAATCCTCTCAACTCCTTCAGCCTTTACTCTATCTTCTCCATTGGGAACCCAATGATCAGTTTAATGGTTAGCTGTGAGCATCTGCCTCTGAGTATGTCAGACTCTTGCAGACTTCTAAGGAGACAGCTATATCAGGCTCTTGTCAGCATGTACATCCTGACATCCACATCAACCTCTACCTTTGGTGACTGCACATAGGATGGATATCCAGGTGGAATGGTCTGTAGACGGTCCCTCCTTCAGTTTCTGTCCTGCACTGTGTCTCCATATTTGCACCTTTGAGTATTTTGTTACTCCTTCTAAGAAGGACGGAAGCCCCCCGCCCCCACTTGGTCATCATTCTTCATGAGCTTTATGTGGTCTGTGAGGTGAATCTTGGGTATTTCAGGCTTCTGGGCTAAAATCCAATAATCAGTGAGTGAATACCATGTATGTTCTTTTGTGATTGGGTTACTTCACTCAGGATGATATTTTCTAGTTCCATCCACTTATATAAGAATTTATCAAATTCATTGTTTTTAATAGCTGAGTAATATTCCATTGTATAAATGTACCACATTTTTTTGTATCCATTCCTCTGTTGAAGGCATCTGGGTTCTTTCCAGTTTCTGGCTATTATAAATAAAGCTGCTATGAACATAGTGGAGCATATGTCCTTGTTATGTGTTAGAGCATCTTCTGGATATATACCCAGGAGTGGTATAGCTGGGTCCTCAGGTAGTGATATGCCCAATTTTCTGAGGAACCGCCAGACTGATTTCCATAGTGGTTGCACCATCTTGCAATCCCACCAACAATGGAGGAGTGTTCCTCTTTCTCCACATCCTAGCCAGCATCTGCTATCACCTGAGTTTTTGATTTTAGCCATTCTGACTGGTGTGAAGTGGAATCTCAGGGTTGTTTTGATTTGCATTTCCCTGATGACCAAGGATGCTGAACATTTCTTTAGGTGCTTCTCGGCCATTCGCATTTCCTCAGTTGAGAATTCTTTGTTTAGCTCCTTACTCCATTTTTTAATAGGGTTATTATGTTGCCTAGAGTCTAATTTCTTGAGTTCTTTGTATATATTGATATTAGTCCTCTATCAGATGTGGGATTGGTAAAGATCTTTTCCCAATCTGTTGGTTGCTGTTTTGTCCTATTGACAGTGTCCTTTGCCTTACAGAAACTTTGCAATTTTATGAAGTCCCATTTGTCAATTCTTGATCTTAGAGCATAGGCCATTGGTGTTCTGTTCAGGAACTTTTCCCCTGTGCCTAGGTATTCGAGGGTCTTCCTCATCTTCTCTTCTATTAGTTTCAGTGTGTCTGGTTTTATGTGAAGGTCCTTTATCCACCTGGACTTGAGCTTTGTACAAGGAGATAGGAATGGATCGATTTGCATTCTTCTGCATGCTGTCCTCCAGTTGAACCAGCACCATTTGTTGAAAAAGCTGTCCTTGTTCCACTGGATGGTTTTAGCTCCTTTGTCAAAGATTAAATGACCATAGTTGTGTGGGCTCATTTCTGGGTCTTCAACTCTATTCCACTGATCTTCCTGCCTGTCTCTGTACCAATACCAGGCCGTTTTTATCACTATTGCTCTGTAGTAAAGCTTGAGGTCAGGGATGGCGATTCCTCCAGAAGTTCTTTTATTGTTGTGAATGGTTTTCGCTACCCTGGGCTTTTTGTTGTTCCAAATAAATGTGAGAATTTCTCTTTCTAGTTCTGTAAAGAATTGAGTTGGTATTTTAATGGGGATTGCATTGAATCTGTAGATTGCTTTTGGCAAGATGGCCATTTTTACTATATTAATCCTGCCAATCCATGAGCATGGGAGATCTTTCCATTTCCTGAGATCTTCTTCAATTTCTTTCTTCAGAGACTTGAAGTTCTTGTCATACAGATCTTTCACTTGCTTGGTTAGATTCACCCCGAGGTATTTTATATTATGTGTGACTATTGTGAAAGGTGTCATTTCCCAAATTTCTTTTTCAGCCTGTTTATCTTTCATGTAGAGGAAGGCTACTGATTTGTTCGAGTTGATTTTATAACCTGCCACCTTGCTGAAGTTGTTTATCAGGTTTAGGAGTTCTCTGGTGGAGTTTTTGGGGTCACTTAAGTATACTATCATATCATCTGCAAATAGTGATATTTTGACTTCTTCCTTTCCTATTTGTATTCCTTTGACTTCTTTTTGTTGTCTAATTGCTCTGGCTAGGACTTCCACTACTATATTGAATAGGTAGGGAGAGAGTGGGCAGCCTTGTCTAGTCCCTGATTTTAGTGGGAATGCTTCAAGTTTCTCTCCATTTAGTTTGATGTTGGCTATTGGTTTGCTGTATATTGCTTTTACTATGTTTAGTTATGGGCCTTGAATTCCTGATCTTTCTAAGACTTTTACCATGAAGGGATGTTGAATTTTGTCAAATGCTTTCTCAGCATTTAGTGGTTTTTTCTTTGAGTTTGTTTATATAGTGGATTACATTGATGGATTTCTGAATGTTGAACCATCCTTGAATTCCTGGGATAAAGCCCACTTGATAATGATGGATGATTGTTTTGATGTGTTCTTGGATTCGGTTTGCTAGAATTTTGTTGAATATTTTTG
The DNA here is from genome assembly GCA_021653895.1 of Mastomys natalensis. NCBI lineage: Eukaryota > Metazoa > Chordata > Mammalia > Rodentia > Muridae > Mastomys > Mastomys natalensis. The sequence continues at coordinate 2,043,546 of JAJTUV010000360.1, read as the reverse complement.
CATCAATATTCATAAGAGAGATTGGTCTGAAGTTCTCTTTCTTTGTTGGGTCTTTGTGAGGTTTAGGTATGAGTGTGATTGTAGCTTCATAGAACGAATTGGGTAGTGTTCCTTCTGTTTCTATTTTGTGGAATAGTTTGAAGAGAATTGGTATTAGGTCTTCCTTCAAGGTCTGATAGAATTCTCCACTAAAACCATCTGGTCCTGGGCTTTTTTTTGGTGGGGAGACTTTTAATGACTACTGCTATTTCTTTAGGGGTTATGAGACTGTTTAGATGGTTTCTTTGCTCCTCATTTAACTTTGGTACCTGGTATCTGTCTAGAAAATTGTCCATTTCATCCAGATTTTCCAGTTTTGTTGAGTATAGGCCTTTGTAGTAGGATCTGATGATTTTTTGAATTTCCTCAGTTTCTGTTGTTATGTCTCCCTTTTCAGATCTGATTTTATTAATTTGGGTACTGTCTCTGTGCCCTCTGGTTAATCTGGCTAAGGGTTTATCTATCTTGTTGATTTTCTCAAAGAACCAACTCCTGGTTTTGTTGATATTTTGTATAGTTCTTTCTGTTTCTACTCGGTTGATTTCAGCCTTGAGTTTGATTATTTCCTGACGCCTACTCCTCTTGGGTGTATTTGCTTCTTTTTGTTCTAGAGCTTTCAGGTGTGCTGTCAAGTTATTAATGTGTGCTCTCTCCAATTTCTTTTTGTAGGCACTTAGAGCTATGAGTTTTCCTCTTAGCACTGCTTTCATGGAGTCCCACAAGTTCTGGTATGATGTTTCCTCATTTTCATTAAATTCTAGAAAGTCTTTGATTTCTTTCTTTATTTCTTCCTTGACAAAGTTATCATTGAGTAGAGCATTGTTCAGTTTCCACATGGATGTGGGTTTTCCCTTGGTTCTGTCATTATTAAAGACCAGCCTTAGTCCGTGGTGATCTGATAGGATGCAGGGGATTATTTCAATCTTGTTGTATCTGTTGAGGACTGTTTTGTGACCAATTATATGGTCTATTTTGGAGAAGGTACCATGAGGTGCTGAGAAAAAAGTATATTCTTTTGCTTTAGGATGAAATGTTCTATAGATATCTGTTAAATCCATTTGGTCCATAACTTCTGTTAATTTCAATGTGTCTTTGTTTAGTTTCTGAATCCACGATCTGTCTATTGGAGAGTGCGGGTGTTAAAATCCCCCACTATTACTGTGTGAGGTGTAATGTGTGCTTTGAGCTTTAGTAAAGTTTCTTTTATATATGTAGGTGCCCTTGCATTTGGAGCATAGATGTTCAGAATTGAGAGTTCATCTTGGTAGATTTTTCCTTTAATGAATATGAAGTGTCCTTTCTTATCTTTTTTGATTACTTTTGGTTGAAAGTCGATTCTATTTGATATTAGAATGGCTACTCCAGCTTGTTTCTTGGGACCATTTGCTTGGAAAATTGTTTTCCAGCCTTTTACTCTGAGGTAATGTCTGTCTTTGTCACTGAGGTGCGTTTCTTGTATGCAACAAAATTCTGGGTCCTGTTTATGTATCCAGTCTGATAGTCTACGTCTTTTTATTGGAGAATTGAGTCCATTGATGTTAAGGGATATTAAGGAAAAATGATTGTTGCTTCCTGTTATTTTTGTTATTAGAGGTGGAATTATGTTTGTGTAGCTACCTTTTTTTGGGAGGGTTGTTGGAAGATTACTTCCATGCTTCTTCTCGGTTGTAGTTTCCTTCCTTGTGTTGGCATTTTCCATCAATTATCCTTTGAAGTGCTGGGTTTGTGGGAAGATATTGTGCAAATTTGGTTTTATCATGGAATATCTTGGTTTCTCCATCTATAGTGATTGACAGTTTTGCTGGCTATACCAGTCTGGGCTGGCAGTTGTGTTCCCTTAGGGTCTGTATGATATCAGACCAGGATCTTCTGGCTTTTATAGTCTCTGGTGAAAAGTCTGGTGTAATTCTTATAGGTCTGCCTTTATATGTTACTTGACCTTTTTCCCTTACTGCTTTTAGTATTTTTTCTTTGTTTGGTGCATTTGGTGTTTTGATTATTATGTGATGGGAGGTATTTCTTTTCTGGTCTAGTCTGTTTGGTGTTCTGTAGGTTCCTTGTATGTTTATGTGTGTCTCGTTCTTTAGGTTGGGGAAATTTTCCTCTATAATTTTGTTGAAGATATTTACTGGCCCTTTAGATTGGGAATTTTCACTCTCATCTATACCTATTATCCTTAGGTTTGGTCTTCTCATTGCATCTTGGCTTTCCTGGATGTTCTGTGTTAGGAACTTTTTGCATTTTGCATTTTCTTTGACTGTTGTGTCGAGGTTTTCCATGGTATCTTCTGTGCATAAGATTCTCTCTTCTATCTCTTGTATTCTGTTGGTGATGCTTGCATCTATGACTCCTGATGTCTTTCCTATGTTTTCTATCTCCAGAGTAGTCTCCCTTTGAGATTTCTTTATTGTTTCTATTTCCAGTTTTAGATCCTGGATGGTTTTGTTCAATTCCTTCACCTGTTTGGTTGTGTTTTCTTGAAATTCTTTAAAGGATTTTTGTGTTTCCTCTTTAAGGGCTTCTACCTGTTTACCTGTGTTCTCTTTCAATTCTTTAAAGATTTTTTGTGTTTCCTCTTTGAGGGCTTCTATCTGTTTACCTGTGTTCTCCTGTATTTCTTTAAGGGAGTTACTTATGTCCTTCTTGAAATCCTCTATCATCATCGTGAGAAGTGATTTTAATTCTGAGTCCTGTTTTTCCTGTGTGATGGAGCATCCAGGTTTTACTATGGTGGGAGAACTGGGTTCTGATAATGTCAGGTAACTTTGGTTTCTGTTGCTTGTGTTCTACCTCTTGCCTTTCGCCATCTGGTTGACTCTAGTGTTACCTGTGCTCACTGTGTCTGACTGGAGTCTGTCTTTCCAGTTATCTTGCTTGTGTCAGATCTCCTCGGATTCCAGATGTCTCTGTGTTCCTGTGATCCTAAGCTCCCTCTGCTCTGGATGCAGTAGGTCTTCTAGGATGTCTCAGGATCAGATGTTTCCACAGGCGCAGACCAGCTCAGTGTCCTCTGCTCCTCTGCTCTGGGTGCAGTGGGTCCCTCTAGGATGTCTCAGGATCCTGTGTTTCCACAGGAGCAGACCAGCTGCAGGTCCGCCCCAGGCCAAAGGACCAGGGTCCTGGTGCAAGGGAAGTTATAGTCCGGAGGGGCGGGCTTTGGGTGCCTGCTAGTTCCTTAAGCCCCGCCTGTCTCCCAGTTGTAACTCTGGGGTTTGGGGTAGCGGGCAAGGTGTCTTACCCTCTGCTCTAGGTGCAGTGGGTCCCTCTAGGATGTCTCAGGGTCCGGTGTTTCCACAGGAGCAGACCAGCCTCTGTTCTGGGTGCAGTGGGTCCCTCTAGGATGTCTCAGGATCCAGTGTTTCCACAAGAGCAGACCAGCTGCGGTTCCGCCCCAGGCCAAAGGACCAGGGTCCTGGTGCAAGGGAAGTTATAGTCCGGAGGGGCGGGCTTGGGTGCCTGCTAGTTCCTTAAGCCCCACCTGGCTCCTGGTTGTAACTCTGGGGTTTGGGTTAGTGGGCAAGGTGTCTTACCCTCTGTTCTAGGTGCAGTGGGTCCCTCTAGGATGTCTCAGGATCTGGTGTTTCCACAGGAGCAGACCAGCCTCTGTTCTGGGTGCAGTGGGTCCCTCTAGGATGTCTCAGGATCCAGTGTTTCCACAGGAGCAGACCAGCTGCGGGTCCACCCCAGGCCAAAGGACCAGGGTCCTGGTGCAAGGGAAGTTATAGTCCGGAGAGGCGGGCTTTGGGTGCCTGCTAGTTCCTTAAGCCCCACCTGGCTCCCAGTTGTAACTCTGGGGTTTGGGGTAGTGGGCAAGGTGTCTTACCCTCTGCTCTAGGTGCAGTGGGTCCCTCTAGGATGTCTCAGGATCCAGTGTTTCCACAGGAGCAGACCAGCTCTGGGTCTGCCCCAGGCCAAAGGACCAGGGTCCGGGTACAAGGGCAGTATAGCTCTTTATATTTTCTTTTATATAATGTGATATTCAGAGGAAAATCAGACTTTGAGGAAAACTCTGCATTCTCTAGCCATTTACAGACATGTGCCTCTTTTAGCTATTTATCCACATGGAGAAGATACATCCTTGGAGTGTTCTCCTAAGAAGGAAGCAGGCTCAAACACCATTGAACAAGGAATCTTCTTGATAATATGTGAATGAGTCAAAGGGTAAAAAGCATATATTCATGCCACTGGCAATAAAGAACATCTGTAAGAACATGGAGTGAACATTTTAGCATCTTGACTATGAAGAAATGCAACTTTCTTTGCATTTTTCTTAGGTTGTTTCTACCTTGGAAAACACCTATGGATCTCTCAATGAAGATAGAGAAAGAGGAGCAGTAAAAACTGAAGCACAAGGCTTGTCTGTATGTATATATAATGCTAATGAAATAAATTAAATGCTGGAAGGGGTTAATCCTAGCCTTCAGAATCCACACACACATTGTCTGAATAGATCACTGTCTACACAAAGATTCTCTTGTGACATTTGACAAAAGTGTGATAATGTTTCCAGCCTCAGCCAATTCCTCCTGTCTTAACTATCTGTAAGTCCACTTTGTATAGTCTTGCTTCTATGATGAGGTTTAAATATGAGCTTGGTTATTTTGATTGCCTTAGTTATAAGAAAGTATTCTTGCACCAGCAAAACGGTTCAGTGGGTGAAGATGCCTGCCATATAGTCTGACTACTTGAGTTATAAATATGGGATATACATAATGAAGGGAGAGGACCAACTCTTGCAAGTCGTATTCTGAACTTCACGTGTATACTTTTGCAAGCAAACATGAGCCTCACCCCCAAATAAATAAAAAGTAAGTTTTAAAAAGTATTCTTTCTAAACATTAAGGTAGAAAAAGAAAAGGGTTTTGAGATCTAGTAAATTGTTTTAATTCACCTAGTAACACCGCAGTATGGTTCTCCTTAAGTTGGTTGTTTCTGTTTCTTGTTTTTGCTTGTTTGTTTGTGTGTTTTAATCTTTAAGGTGTTTTTAAAATTTTATTTTTATGTATGTGTGAATGTCTGCATGTATGAATGTGCATGTATGTGATGGCCCCTGCAGATGCCAGAAAAAGACAGTGGGCTAAAATAACAGGAGGTTGTAAGCCATCCAACATGGGTGCTGGGGACTGAATTCCAGTCTTTTGAGAAGGCTTCAGACACTCTTAACTGCTGAGCCATCTCGTAAGCCCTGTTTTGCATACATTTGTCTCATCCAATATTTGTACTTGAGTTTTTTAACTTTTGTTTTTTCATTGTTATTTTGTGTATATGAACAGCTGCATGTGCCATAGCATATATGTAGTGGTCAGGGTAAAACTTTGTGGAGTTAGTTTTGTTCTTTCCCCTTTACATGGGTTCCAGGGATCAAATTCAGGTTACCAGGCCTGCCCCTTTCCTCTCTTAGCCATATTGCCAGTCCCCAGTTTTACTCTTCAAATATAAAATATTATCATTTTATTTATAACTAGTTTAAAATGGATTGATTTAAACTATCTAATAAGACACCTGGGTCGAACGTTTCCATAAATCTGTTTAATATTTGCATTTATCTATATTGCATTTAATTTTGTTCATCAGAATTTAAATTTGCTCACTGTTTAGATCTTTTTCATGATTTGTTTGTCTTACAGTTTGGAGGGATTGTTAATGACATTATGTTTCAAGCTTTAGTTTCTACACATTTGGTATGAGTGCCAGGCATACAGTTGTTGTTTGTGATGATCTTTGACCTTGTGATACTAGTCATTGTATCTTTTAATTCTCAGAACTTCATGCTGATTTATTGAAGGGATAACTATGTTGCCCTCACCAGATATGTTATTTCTTTTGCTAAGAGTTCCAGTCTGAATGCTTTTCATTTTCTTATCTGAACTTACAGTGGTTTGTGGGTTGTAACAGATAATAGTGGTGAAAACAGAAGACCCTGTTGCATTCCAGTAGCTGTGTTCAGACAAGGCTTAAAGTACAATTTTGTGCTTAGCCCCAACAACAAAATCAAGAAGAATGAAAGGGCTAGCTACTTCTACTGAGTAGCTGGTACAATTTTTCTCTCCATTTAGCCTAGTGACTCATCCTCAGTGTGGGAAGTGGAAAACCAGTTTTCACTGCCACACTGTTCTTCAGCTGGGCTGTACTATCAGGTAATGGTAAGAACATTGGTCACTGCATGACTTATGCGCACATAAGTAGCCTCATCTTATGGATCAGAGTCCCTTCCCCACAGAAATTGTTAGAGCTTATCTAACATTGAGGAAGAATCAATCTTCCAAGTTTCAGGGGATACTTGAATGTATAAATTTTGCTCACTTCCTGAGTCTAAGGAACAGCCTTCTTCCATCCTGGAGGGAACTTTTCAAATCTGAGGAAATCCCTGTGCAATAGCCTGAAAAACTGATAAATACTCAACTGATTTTTCTTCGTCTCACAATTCTGTCTGTCCACAGCAGAGCACTTTGAGATTGTATATAAGTAAGACCATCCTGTTTCCTCCATGCCCACTTTAGATAGCTTGGGCTTTGGTTCTTTGTTTTATTGGAGCTTGTTCTGTGGAATTCAGTTCCCCAAATTCTGTTGTCTCATTTTCTGTTCCCTCACTGAAAAGTATGGAAGTTAATTTTCAGTTTTTCTTTTCTTTTTTGCTTTTCTGTCCTTTTTTGTGACAATAGCAGTGGAGTTAGGTTTCTCATTTCTTTTTACATTTCAGTGCTAAAGGACACCTTTGACTCCTTCCCAGGGATATTCGTACCAGTGTTATTCAGCAGTTTGGTTTTGTTTCATTGAACTTATTGGGACACATGCCTATCTTAAGAAACAGGACATTTTATTATATCTTTGTGGTATACTTATTTCAGTACCTTTTACTAGGTCTCATTTCTATTTTTTTGATATTAATTTTGTTAGAATTTCATATGTGACTATCATATTTGCAACCTTTCACCCTTCCTCTCCTCCCTTCAACTCCTACCATACCCTCCCTCAAATCCATGCCTTCTTATTCTTTAGTTAGTATTTTATAATATATATGGATGTATATATAATAAATGTATGTATATACAATAAACAGAAAATGATGTGTACACAGCTCATTAAATTCCTTGGTTTTGAATAACCTCTCAGAGGGCTCATCCCTGGAGAAGAATCAGTTTCCCTCACTCAGTATCTATTCATTCCCTACATCTCTTCATTTAGGATTAGAGCTCTGTGAGATTTTCCTCATCTGCATTGTCATATCAGCTAGTGGTTGCATTTTCATATCTTATTGAGGCGACTATATTGTTGAGATTTTATGTGACACAATTTCTTGTCAAATATGGAAGATATTATTTCACAGCAGATATCCTGGTCCTCTGACTCTTACAGTATTTTTGCTCCCTCTTCTACAGTGTTCCCCAAGCCTTTGCGAGGGTTGTGTTGTAGATGTATTGACTGTAGATGAGCATCCCATGGTCAGTTGTTCTTTGCAGAATAGACAGTTGTGGATTTCTATGATGGTCTCCTATCTGCTGCAAAAGAAGCTTCTTTGAGGAGGTAAAAGAGCATTATCTCTCTGTGTATGTAAGGAGATGTATTAGATGCACTTAGGAATTAGAGTGGTTTTAGAGCATTCTCCTCTAAGTCCAGGGACTCACCAGCCACAGGGAGTTGGCAAGGTTTACAGTACTAGGAATATGTTCTGTCCTACTTACCAAGCCTTAAGTCAAATTAGATAGTGTTTGGTTACCACAGCATATAAGTGCCACTATTGCACCTTTCAGGATATCTACCCATTATAGTCATTGTTATGGGTCTGGAAATTCTTACTGCTATCATAATCATTAGTAGTAGTAGAAATGTGTTACTATTTGCAACAAAAATGAAACTCTTTTAGTATTATAGAAGCTATGTGTAATATGAAAGTAGTAGCATGCATGTGGTAATCAGCTTTTCTTACACCTATTGTCATAATTCTTACTGCTTTCATTATCTGTATAGGTGTCAGTTCCTGAACTTATTTCAGTGACCCTGGCTTCTGCCTACAACCTCCTTTGTTTTCCTGTAGCCTGCTTAATATTATGACAGCAGTTCTTCAGTTTCCCTAGGGCCTGAAGACCATTGGTCCTGCCAATTATGTATCCCAAGTTATCCTTTTATCCTCTCTCAACTATCTTAAATTACACAGTACACAAATTATTATAATTCCTAAGCATATCTGCTAAATTCTCTTGTCTTCTTCTGTATGTTGTGTAGTTCTTACATCGGTAAACTACAAGCCTTATAAAATTGATATTCAGTGTGTGGCAATTAAGTGCAATGTTGTAATGGAATGAACTCTCTTTAATTTTGGACTGGTCAATTTTCTCTATTTTTCATGTCTCCAAGATGATTCTTCTAGTGTTTTTTTTTGGTTTTTTGTTTTTTGGGTTTTTTTTTGATACTAAGGATTGAAATCATGGCCTAAAGTATGGTTGAAAAGCACTCTACCAATTCTTTAAATTTTTGAGGGCAGGCAAGATGTTCAGTGGGTAAAGGTGCTTGCTACCATGGTGTAGTCCTTGGAACTGACATGAAGAACCAATTTCTGTTCTTGGATCTCCTCATCTATTATATGACATGCATGCACACAGGCACATATATACACACATACCATAGTTTTTTTTTAGTTTTCTGATTACCACATGCATGCTACTAGTTTCATATACACATAGGTTCTTTAATACTAAAAGAATTTCATTTTGTTGCAAATAGTAACACCACTAAGTTCCTCTGAGTATTCTTTGGAGTTCAATATGGTCTGAATCTTGAAATCTCCTGCCTCAAGCTCCCAAGTGCTGCAATAATACATATGTCTCATCAGTTTTGTTCCGTGAATATATTAATGGTTATTCTTCAGTAAACACCTTCTTCTATGAGAATCTTAACTGGAAATAAATGTGTAAGACTGATTTAATATGGGTTGCTTTTCTGATATAGAAATATCTACCAGAAGATATTTAACCTTTGCACTGTATTGATGATTGGCTACTAGTAGGTAACACTGAAATTATATTTACAGTCAAAAGTTGTAGTTCACATTCTTTTCTATTTTTTGTGATGCTGGGGCTGGAACCTATGACCTTTGGTTTTCTGGACAAATGCTCTACCACTGAGCTTCATCCATAGTCATACGTTACCTTTCTAACATGTGCAATTCTACACACTATAACATAGTAGTTCTTTTCTTTAGACCATCATAAAAGCAGGAGTGTAAGGGTAGGTTGCTAGAGTCTCTGCAGTTGTATAGATGAGAAGAGGAAAACATCCTGTGTCATTACTCTCAGCATACAATTCCTTCCCCATTTCATTTCTAGGAGTGTTTCCTGGGATAACATTTGAAACATGGCTTCTTGCCACTCAAGTTTGAATCAACAGAAATTAAACAAAACCAAAATATTTTCCAAATACAGTTAAATAGATTAAGAAATAAGTGTATATTCAAGTGGACTCTAAAATTATAAGTAACTCTGTTTTGTGGTTCTTTCTGGAAGGTTGGTGATGATGTGAATTCATTCTTGTTGTCCTGTTCACAATTTGCAGCTCAGCTGGAGGAAGCAGTTAAGGAAGAACGTACCGTATGTATTCCAAGTTGTGTCTGGTGCAAACTATGAGACCTTGTATTGGTTGTAGAAACTGTGAGGTGATATCCAGTAAGCAATATTAGCCTAGATCCAATCCTTGGGGAATTACGAAAGTCATAGAAAATTTTTTTTATTTTAAATTTCCTTATTTTCAATGTAGACATCTGTAAATTTTTCTTTTAAAACAATATCAATACAGTACTTTCAAATATGATCTCTGTGTTTTATTTTCATTTTTAAAATAAGCCTGTATTATCAAAATCATATTATGATTAATGTTAATTTAAAAATAAAAATAATTTTTTTTCAAAATGTCACCATAGTACTAATTCCTACTATGAAAAAATACTATTAGAACAGTTATGGTTGACTTTCTTTTTTCTTACATATTATTATTTTCCCAATATGTTATTTATATATATATATATATATATATATATATATATATATATATGTTTTTTTTTCAAAAATGAAATAATGTGTGGCAAGAAAGACAGTTCAGTGGTTAAGAGTATTTGTTACTCTCGAAGAAGACTCAGTTTTGGTTCCCAGTACTACATGGTCACTCACACTTATGTTTAAGTCTAGTTCCAGGAGCTCCAGCACACTCTTCTGGACTCTGCAGGGACATATGTAATATATATGCACAAATGTCCATATGCAAAAACCACAGAAAATAGCAGTGAACTTTTTCAAAATTCTAAATGAAATCACATTTTGCTCATTTCCAAATAGACTTTAAATTTTAAAACATACCATGGTCATTTTATTTACAAGACGTTTTGGAGTGGTTAAATCTGATTATTGTATAATATTTTGTGGTGTAACATGAATAATAGACTGATCTTTATATATGAGGGTCAACATTTAGTGTCTGTTCTATATACACTATATAGTTAATAAGGCATAATATCATGTACTTTATATTCTGTAATATATACATACATCTAAGTTCATTTGTAATGTTTAACTGACATCATTTTTTGTGGCTTAGATTTTTAAAACATATCTTATTTAGGGTTCATAAACACTTCACCCTACCTTCTAGCCCACCGAACAAAGGTAGGGGAAAAAGGTTATTAGGGAAAGGAGTTGTGGACCTGTTTAGAAGTAGTATCTGGGGCAATTCCATTCTTCTTCTTCAAGATACCAGCAGTCTAGTCTAATAGAAAACACCAAATAGGAATCAGTAGCAACAGTACAATCCAGCAGAAACAGCAAGGCTCCACAGAAGTTGCCAGAATCAGTCAGAATAACAGGGAAACTTCTTTGGTGCTTTTCTCTCTATAAAGTCAAGACCAACAAAGACTAGTGAAACCAGTGAACAACAGTGAACCCCAGTGAAGACCAGCAAAGCATTGATTGGGGCAGCAATGTAAGAGCATCCTCTCACTGTGGGGTTCTATTTATATTCTTTCTAAATGTCACATGCCCTCTCAAGTGTCTGTTTTCAGCAAAACGTCACATACTCTCCCACAAGACAGCTTCCAGAAAAACATCACATGGCACAACTGAGTTTTTAAAGAAACCAGAAAATTCAACTTCAATTTGTCTTTGCCTTTCCTCCCTCTCCCCTTTCCTTCTCTGGTTATCTGTTTCATAAATCCTTATGACTGTTTTGTCTTGATGGCTAGTCCTTCTATTTTGTGCTTCTGCTTTGCATGTTACTTTATCTGATACAAATGTTTTTCTATTTTTTTATTTTCCAATTAAATATTTACCCTTTAAATACTTTTAACCTTATTTTATTTTCATTTCTTATTGAAGAAAAATATTTCAAAAACTTTTCTCAAAGTTTCTAGTAATTCAAACAATATTTTACCATATGAAGATGTAACTATAGACCTGTAGAACAAATAGAGAACACAGGAATGAAGAGAGTGTTTCATTGGTGAACTGCCTGTGTTGTATAAGCATAAGGATCTGAGGTAGATCCCCAACATCTATATAAAATCTGGTTGCACATCTACAACCATTTCCTTAGGATGAGGGATGGAGATGGAGATGGAGATAGAGATGGAGATGGATGGATCCACGGAGCTTGCTAGTCAGCCAATCTAGCCAATTGGTAACCCCCTGGTCATCAAAATAGAATTCATAATGAGAAGGAAATATAAGCCACCATAGGAAAGTCTACTTAACTCAGCTATTAAAGACTTAGTTTATTATTAATAATCCACGAAGAGAAAAGGGCAAGAAAAAATCTTGGATCATGTAGCGATGATAGGAGACTATCATGATTATTATGAATCTGTATCAATAAATGAAAGATAGGTAACTATGACATAAAAACATGAGAAGAAAAAAACACAGATAGCTCATAAATATATCAAAAATATATTGTATCATTTTAGTAGTTTTAGTAGCTCAGAAAGTCATTTTTGATATTTCAACTTTAAATATGTGGTGCTTTGAATGAAAATTACTCCTATAGCTCATATTTGGTTGCCACTATTTTGGGAAGGATTAGAATGTGTGCCTTTGTTGGAGAAAGCATGTCACGGTACTTTTGAAATTTGTAGCTTTAAAAGGATCCTACCATTATGAATGTGCTTTCTCTACCTCCTGCTTTTGGATCAAGATGTAGGCTCCCAGCTTCCTTCCTGCTATGCCTTTGCTCCACACTCACAGATCTAACCCCCTGAAATTATAAAGCCTTTGTCATTCTAATTATATGATAATTCTAAAGCTAAAGTTATACTATGTTCATTCTATAGGTGTCTATTTTCTTTTTAATGCTATTAATTCTTTTATTTTATGTCTTAAAACTTTCATAAACCATATCTTGAAATGCATGTAATATGAAGAAAATACATAATCAAATTCAAAGATAATTGTTGAAATTTTATGCAGGTCTACAAGGAAAAAGAACAAATAGGGCAGAAAAAAATACAAAATGTAAAATTTTAAGAGAAAAAAAATGCACCAGAAAAATTCTGGAGCCAAGGTCTCTACTGAATGAGATAAGTAGATTGAAGAGAGACTGAGGTGTTCTCAGGGCAAGACCCAACCCAGCTAAACTTTTTTTCTCCAGTGAAAGAAAAAAGATTAAGACATTGCCTGCTCCTAAAAACAGCAGACAAAAGCTGCTGCAAATGGGATTCAAGGGGCCAGATTCTCCCAAGCATGCAGCTGAACTTGACACCACCACCCACTGTTGTTCTGACTTTAGAGCCATGAATTCGTGAGTAAAGTTGTGTAGAATCTTACTTCATGGTTAGAAAAAGCTACTGAAGCTGAAGCTGTATAGTATATCAGGGCAGTCCTTGTATAAAGGCCCTGAAAGGGCAAGAGGCTCCAAGAGTCTACTTTGTGAATGACAGTGAAGCCTGGATTGTGTTGGAGACCCCAAGATGTTAGAGGTGTCAGAGCCCTAGGTTGTCTGCCAAGGAGGGCTATAGTGGGGATTGGAACATCACAAGAGAGAGACATATATCTTGCAGGAAGCAGAGCTGTAATTCTGGAGCCAGCTAAGCCCTCTGACCTCAGACACAGCTCAGCTACAGGATTTGGACTTTGCCCAGCTATGTTTCTGTCTTGCTTTGGTCAGGTGTTTCCACACTGAGCCTGGATTCCTTCCTTTTGGAATGGTAATGTATATTTTGTTCCATTGTATGTTGAAAGTATAAAATTTGTATTTTGATTTTACAATTAAGTGATTGACCTGAGTCTCACAACAGATTCTGAATGGTGGATGTTAAACAGTGTTGAGACTGAAAAATTGTAGAAAATTTGAAGTTTTACTAAATGAATATTGCATTACGGTATGAATACATATTTTTGGGAGGCATGGAGCAGAATGTGGTGGTTTGAATGAAAGTGGCCTCCATAAAGGCCAGTTGGTGGAACTGTCTGGGAGGTATGACCCTTTTGGAGAAAGTATGTAATAAGGGTAGTTTTGGAACTTAAAAATCTCAGACCATTCCTAGTGTGTTTTCTTTTCTTGTTGCTTTCAGATCAAGATGTGAGCCCTAGGACTTCCTGATACAATGTACCATCATCATGGACTCTAACTCTTTCTTTGATAAGTTGCCTTCTTCATGATGTTATGTCACACAGTGTAATAGTAGTTAGGATAAACATGCAATCCTCTTTTCAGGAAGCTTTTCATATAATTGCTTTAAGCTCCAACTCCATTGAGTACAATTTAGCTCAGACTTCAGAATAAAAAATACTCAGAGTCACCAGCTTATTGTTGGCCCCACTAAATATCTGATTCAGTAGCTTAGGGAAGACAGAAGTCAAAAGATCCTTATTTGCAGATGATACAATTCTATATATAAAAAGCCCATACATTCCATCAAAAACCTCTACTCGTAAATATATTAAGTAAAATAAATGGAAACAAAATTTAGACATAAAAATCAGTAGCCTTCTTGTACACAAATGACAAACATGCATAGAAAGAAAACAGAAAAACAATATTTACAGTGACCTCACAAAATAAACTATCTTGGAGTGAATCATGAACTTTGTATACTAACAGAACAAAAAAAGTTATAAATCAAGCATTGTTCAAATACTCTTCTGGGAACATCAGGTAGGTAGATTATGGCACAGTGGGGAAATCTCTGCTGTAGCCCTCAGATGCTAATTGATATATTCTTAGCCTTTCAGTGGATAGAATTTATGGATCTTCTCTGTACATTGGAAACTGATTGATCTAATAATCACAAGAATATTGGGTCACACAGAGGTCAACAATAAATGACTATTTGGAGGCTGAAGTAGCCCAAGGTGATTTCCCTCTGAAATTGCACATCTCCACTATCATTTGTGTTTCATTCAGTTAATCAACTCTTGTAGAACATATAACACAGAATAGCTGTCTTCTGGAAACTTTTGATTAATTTTAGGAACAATATATTAGATATGAATAATTAAGGAGTTTCCAAATATAGTCCTATAGAGTGAAAAGCTATCTTTTTATTCCAGATGTAGTTGCATATTCAAAATGGACTAAACACCATAACCACAAAGTTATTATAACTTTGGAAATACAGATTTGTATTTGCCTTAGCAATATAAATCATAGTAATTTTAGCAAATTTATTATTGAAAATTGTAAATGTTGCATGATATTTATCTTTAAATATACTATCTAAAAAATTTTTTTCAGGTGTTGGAATCTCTTTACAAGGTATGTTTTTCAATTCATTTCAGTTTAAAGTAACTAAAGGTAAAGGGAAGACTGCATATTAAGCAAAGATGATCTAGGTTTTGAAATTGCAGCATTCCCTGGTTGCTGCTAGATATTTTTAAGTTTATCTTGAAGTTGTATGATTGCGCTACCCTCTTATGAACTCTATGTGATGCATGTGAGTCAGGAATGGTGCTTGACAGATACAGGGTTACAGGCACATTTGTATTAACTTTCTCCTTATTTTTTTTTTCATGAAGTGGTTTCAGAAACAAGTCAACCAAATGGAGGAGGTAAAATATAACTTCTTAACTGTTAATTATATTAGTAAGTATTGACCCATTTGAAAATCATTTTGCAGTATGTATAAATCAAATGTTTCAATAACCATTTCAATAACCATTGATTATAAAGTAATATTTTGATTTATGTTGAAAAATAATTGTTTGTAGCAAAATGTTTACCAGTAATTTGCAAATGAATTTTCTGTATGAATCCAGCAAAGAACAAATTTATTGGATCATTTTTGTCTCCTAAAGAATAATGTAAAATTCACTCACTTTCTTTTTCTAATTTATATAAAATGGTGGGAATATATCAACTTGAAGTTTCTCCTATATTTAAAAATTATCCATAATATGAGCAGATATAAAATTGTATTGACTTTTTCAAAATTTATTGTGTTCTTTAATGATATCATTTGCATTTTGGATTTTCAAATACTTTAAAAACTAGACCGAGAATAACTGATCTTTATCTTCAAGGACTTTCAATTCTGCTTTGGGAGAATATATATATTCCTTTAAGCATAAAAGAATATATATATATATATATATATATATATATATATATATATATATATTCCTTTAAGCATAAAAGAATAGTTTCCAAGGAAGCTTCAGGGATTGTTCAGAATTATTTTTATTTGATAAAATCATTCAGATTTGATAAAGGAAATAATGAAATGATTTTAAAATATGAGATCAAAATGGGTCCTTAGTAACTGATCAATTTTGTTACTTTAGATAAGCAAAGACCAAAGTAATTTAGAAAAAGATCTTCAATCAGATAGTAAATCTGCCAATTTGAGCATTGTACAAATTGCAAAACTGGCTCGAAAATTTGAAGAAATTAAAGGTCGCATAAGAGAGAGCAAGGCAGCCATGCAGTCTAAAGAAGAGTAAGTGAAAAATATGAATTAATTGAATTAAAATCAGTGATTAACATCATATGTAAACTAATTCAATGTTAGTGCTTTACAAAGAACCTCTAAATGATATCTGAATGCTTAGTTATTTTTCTTGATATAAGGTTTTAAGAGTTTGAGATGGTGTTATTTGGCGCAGTGGACATTAGTCTCCTGTGACTATCCAAATTCAATTTAATAAAACAAATTGGCTTCTGTGTCATACTAAACACATTTAAATACTTGATCTCCATATACAGTTATTATTTTAAAACTTCTGTTAGATATTACTATCTTAAAAACATCTGGATTGTAATCATGTTTCTGAATGCCTTAAAGATTTATTTTAATTAAAATAGAACTATGTCACTGTTGGGTTGTATGTGGGTCCCGAGTCTGTCTTCTCATGGGGCTAGAGCAGCTGCTTGGCAGGCGTTGGGCTATGTGAAGCAGCAGGACTCCACTTGGGGGTTTCAGGAGTGTAGTCTGAAGTCCCAAGATAGCTGGAGCTCGCTCATTTGGTTCTCAGGCTCTTGGGCATCCAGGTGCTGTTGGGCAGAGCCTCGGAAAAGTCGAGAATGAAGTGGAGGCTTATCAGCTGGATTGAAAGGGGAGAAAGGAAGAGAAGCTCTGGCTATGTCCTTAGGGGAGGAGAGTCTCCCTTGGCTTGGTCACAGCTAGCTCGGCTGGCTTGCTTGGGTTGATGGTCACCTTGGCTGGGAATGCGGGAGAGTGTTTTGTGGGAGATTAGTGTGGCTCTGTAGGTGAAAACCTTCTCTATTGTTTCCCAGGCAGATTCTGATGAAAGAGAAACAGACCATGGTTTTAAGATGTTTATTGTCATGGCGGAAAGTGGATGATAAACTGTACCCCAGTTTTCTTAGGGAGGGCCTGAGGTTAAATACATTATGCAGGGAGGATGGTCTGGTCTGGGGACTTAGCAAAATGAGTGCCTTCCCTTAGGATCACCTGGTCCCACCTGGGGTCCCTCAGGATCACCTGAAGTCTCCGTTTTCAGCCTGTGCTTGACCAGAAACCGGGCTGCCTTTCATGGTCCTACACATCACAGACCCCTTTCCTCCCTCCAGCCTCTCCCAGCTGCCCTTCTATACCCCCTCAAGTTAACACTTCTTTTCTTTTATTATTGTTACATACATACATATGTGTATGTATGCACAAATACATAATTACAACCTGCTAAGTTTGTTTTTGTTGTTTGTTTATACACAGTTTCAGGGATGACCATTTCTCTTTGGACAGCTAATAAAGGGAGTTCATCTCTTCTCCAAGCAGTCAATAATTGTAATTCTTTGTCTAGGGGTGGGATCCTGCAAAAATTTCCACCTTCCACATGAGCATGTCTATTGTAATTGCCATTGTTCTCCAGTCTTGTTTATGCAGCCATTTCTAGGACACACTGTTTCACTTTCAGGTCTTATGGGTCTTGGAATCTTTCCACTCTCTTTCCTGAGATGTTCCTTGAGCAATTGATGCAAGAGCTATGATGTAGATGTGTTTGTTGGAGCTAGGCTCCCCATGATCTGTTGATCTATGCATTTTTTTCACTTGTGGATTACTGTGATGGTTTCCATTTGCTATAAAAAGAGGCTTCTTTGATGAGAAGTGTAGTTACACTTATCTATGACTATAAGGATTAGATTTAGAATGTAGTTAATTGTAGGAGGATCTAAGGTGGGAGGAGTAAGGAGAGGAAGAGCAGGAGTAAGGAGAGGAAGAGGAAAAGGAAGAGGAGGAGCTAGGAGAGGGGGACAAAAGAGAGGGGAACATGGAAGTGGATGTGTGCATGTCTCTAGCAGTCAAAGGTAGTTGGTATATTTAGGTTGGGTATTGGGTTACACTTCTGATTGTATGGGCATCTTGTTATTGAGAATTACCAAATGTATAAAGCCTTTGGATAATTTAAGCATTAGAGTCTCATTTGTACCGAGCCCATGTGGATGGTGGGATGGTCTGGGCTCAGCCAAGCATTGTGGAGACAGGCTGGTGTCTCGTGGGTGGCAGGGTTGGTGTCTCTTATCGCCTGAGCAGATGGTCCAAGCTGAGCAGCGGTGGTAAGGCTGCAGCCACTCCTGGCCACAGGCCTAGACTAGTCGGGAGCATGGTGGCTGATTAAGAAAAGTCAGATTGAATGCCTCCATTGTAAATATTTCTCAAAATAGTTAACTATTATGCAAGTTTAGTAAATTTCTGATGGTATAGGTTCTTTTTAAAAAAAAAAAAACAAAACTTTTCATTAGTTCTTTTTGAATTTCACATCATGCACCCCAATCCCACTCATCCCCCACTTCCCTCATACTTGCCCTGCACTCCTGCAGTCTCCTCCACAACAGAAAAAAAAAATCTTGTGTAAGCTAAAGTGTGTCACACTGTGTTCCTCAGCATATCATTTTCTCTACATTTCTTTGCTTGCAAATGTTTATTGTAATGAGTCATTTGGTCTGGTATGAGGCCTCTGACATCTGGTACAGTATATTGATATATTGGAACCTCAACGCTCCCATACGCATATTAGCTCACCCATGCCCCTGTCCCTAAGGTTAGCTCTAATGTGTTGCTCAGGAGAGATGCAGAACCTACTCTCCAGAGCACTGCACCAAGTAAGGGGCAGAGACAGCCCTCTTGCTCTGAGAACCACAGGGCCAGCTCTCCTACAATGCCTAGGCAAGGGTTGGGGCCAGTTCTGCACAGCTCTCAGACATCAAAATGTCTCCAGACTGAAATCCAGATCAGGGATATCCACATGGCCTCTGGTGGTAATAGACTCCTGATGCTACAGGGACATGGTCCCAGACTGGTATCCAGTAGCAGCATAAGCCAAGACCCCACCATGGTTCCAACTACTCAAATTAGACTGTTCTTTACTACCCTCAAGTCTCGAGTCATGCTTCTCTTTTTTTGTGGCTGTATTCACCTGTTTCTTTTTCTCTTCCATTTCTCTACCACTTACTTGCTCCTCTTAATGGTGTACTCATGGTCTCTGAGTGTCTGAAGTAGTCTCAGGAATGTTCTAAGAAGTGCTATATCCAACATATCCATTATGGCTCCAGGCAGGATGTCCTCTTGGGCATGGACTGCCTCCCACAGCCTGTGCAATGCCAGACTGGCATTTGTCTCAGGCTAGCTCCCTGTCCAAGCCCCATGGCACTGAACTGATGATCATCTTGGGCTTGTCCCTTGCTTGGCCACTCTTGTCTGGTAAACCCATGTGGCTCCATGTAGGGATTGTCTGTCTCTGGCTCATATCCCTCCCTGGGAGGCCATCATAGCATGCACATAAGCATCTGGACTGGTGGTCATCTCAGGTTAGCTCCCTATCTGGGGCCCCTAATGCTGGACTGGTGGTCACCTCAGGCTTTCCCTTTCCAGGAGACATTAAGCTACTAATTATTCACATGTTCACAAGTCAGAACACTGAGCATAGACATAGCCTCTCTCCTCTCTGCCACCTACTGATGCATATGTGACATAGCAGCCACACCTGAAACTACTCTAGTGGCAGGGGTAGATTCTTTTTAAAGATCCATTGCCAGTACCAGGCATTGACAGAAGCCATGCAGGGAAGGCTGTGTCAAGCAAGCAAGCTTCCTGGAGTCAACATACCATTTCGCATGTCTGCAATGGTGTAATCTTGGAAAGGTGGGGCCCCAGGAACTTCATCCCAGGATTGCTTCTGGATGCTGATGTACCTTATAATTGTCATTGTTCTGTTCCTCATTTTTCTGACAAAGTGTGACTGGAAAAAGAAAGACTCTTTATGCCTATAGTCAGTTATGACTGATCTTGCCCACCCTATTGGGCAAATTTCCTGCAGATAAATATGAAGATGTACTTTCATGAAATAATGTTATTTAAATGAATCGGTGATTTTTTTTTTTAATTCCTGATAATGATTTTATAGTTCTCCTGAATTGACTCAAGTAAATTTAATCCCCTTGTAGACGAAAAAGCTACAAATAGAGTTCTGTGTCATGAACTAATTGCACTAGGAAAAGAAAATAGGTTTAGAATAAATTTATGATCAAGGAAAACATTCTTTCTAGGTTAGGAATGAAGTCACTAATTTCTATAACTAAAGATCATAAACTGGTAATGGGCAATCACAGGTACAAGGACAGAAAATAAATTATTGGCTAGTTAATCTATGTAAGACTTCAAAATAATAAGACACAAGACAGATGATTTTTCTCTTGTCAAAAGCCTTGCTAACTTATGACATAAAAACTATTGCTTTAAATGTATAATGAACTTGTAGAGCTTAAAAAAACAGATAATAGATGTTTAGTCAGACATGCCTTTTAGTGGAAACAGTTCTGCTGTAACTCCTTAAACCTTATCAACCTACGACATGAACTATTACTTATTTAACTTACTATAAACTTAAACTTACTATGAACTGATGAAAAATAAAAATGTTTAGAAAACTATGTAATCATCCTGCTGTAACTCCTTGTTGTGGAACATTTTCTCTATGAGGCAAATTATTTCTTACATAGAGAACTTTTGTCTGGGAAGGTATAAAAGGGAAGTGAAGCTCTTTTCTTCTTCATGCAGTATGCATGATCGTTTGCTTGCTTGTGTGTGTGCAAGAGAGAGAGAGAGAGAGAGAGAGAGAGAGAGAGAGAGAGAGAGAGAGAGAGAGAGAGTTTCTCTCTTTTCCTTTTCTGTCTTGCCAGTCCCTAAAGAGTTAAAAGACTTCAGAGTTTCTGGTCACAGGTCACAGAAAGTACTGGATGTAAGTAGTTAAGTTTCCTGTTCTAGTTTCCTGCTGCTATCAGCAGGGGTCAATTACCAGAAGTCATCAGCTCTTGTGTTGTAGAATAGTAAAAGAGTGTTAATTATCATCAGCTTTTGGTCCAGCCATTTTTGCTGGCTCACTCAGTTTACCTGGATGTTAAAGCTGGTCTTTGACAGGGCTTGATTTTCTTACTGTTGAATGGGCTTTATGTTGAGTTAGACAGCTGCTGGTTACCAACATGTGAGTGCCTTTACAGCATTTTTACAGATTTCTTGGTATATTTTTTAATTGTTGTAGTTCATTTGTTTAATTGCTTCTCTTGCTTGGCAGCTTGAAAAGTATTTTCTGGTACTATGGAAGCTAGACTGAAGGAAGGAAGCTTTCAGATCAGATACAGTTCAAACCATCTGAGAAGTATGTCTGAAGTATGGCATTTCTTCAACAATAGGTGTCTACCCTCAACTGCCAGAAGTAAGCAAGGGCTATAGACAATCTCTATTGTTTTAGGAGTCATTCTAACTACCCTGATGGACTATTCAATGGGTGATTTTCATGCCTGATCTCCATTAGGCTATGGTTTTGTGGGGATCATTGTCACCCAAGTGGCATAACTTCCTGATAGGTAGGTTGGTAAGTAGATAATTAAATAGATGATAGATAGATGATTGATAGAGAGATGTATACACATATACTCATATGAGTTTTGTACAATTTTAGATAAATATAAATAATATGATTTTTTGAGGCTTTATCAAACAATCTTGGTGTTATTTGTTCCTCATTCATCTTTTGGCTGCTATATTGCCCTCCTACCCCTCCTCCCTAGTTGAAACACCTCAATGTTTTCTCATTTCCTCTTTCATATCACCTGTGTACTGCTATTTCTTCTCATTCCCCTCCTCCCATGTCTAGGGTCCTTTTATACTCTTCTGGTTTTAGTCATTACTCCATGTTGTCTGCTCACATATGAAGATTTGGAGCTAGAAACCACACATGAGTGAGAACATTGTGTTTCTGGGTCTGATATGTCTGAGTTTGGTCAAATGAGTCATAGTAGCAAACTCAGTACTTATTTAAAAGTTATCAAACCACATCTAGAATTGTACTTATAACCTTTTGTTTTTCATCAAGTATATATAAAGCACCTTTATATTGTTAAAAGAAAAACTACCTATACTGGAAGAGGATAATACTCAGCATTCAATCCCTTCATGTGCTTTTTTCATGTGCATTTATTGTTGACTAGACTTACAGGAATGGAGAGACTATTATGTCAGTATGTAATAGTGTACATAATAATAAGTCAGTATAGAGGCTTCTATACATGTATTTGAGCTTTTTGTTGTTAGGCAGGAATATTTTTGAACCACATATTAATATTTATACTTGACATTTAAAATACTTCTTGTGCAAGTATTCTTCTTTCTTTTTTTGCATTTTATTGGATATTTTATGTATATATAATTCAACTTTTATCCCCTTTCCCAGTTCCCCTCTGGAAACTCCCTATTCTATCCCCCCTCCCTCAACTTCTCTGAGGGTGCTCCCCCTCCCACCCACCCACTCCTATCTCACTGCCCTGGCATTCCCCTACACTGGGGAATCGAGCATTCACAGGACCAAAGGCCTCTTTTCCTATTGATGCCAGTCAATGCTATCCTATGCTTCATAAGCAGCTGGAGCCATGGGTTCCTCCATGTGTACTCATAGGTTGGTGGTTTAGTCCCTGGGAGCTCTGGGGGGTCTGGTTGGTTGATGTTGTTGTTCTTCCTATGGGGTTGCAAACCTCCTCGGCTCCTTCAGTTCTTTCTCTAACTCCTCCATTGGGATCCCTGTGCTCAGTCCAATGGTTGGCTTCGAGCATCTGCTTCTGTATTTGTCAGGCTATGGCAAAGCCTCTTAGGAGACAACTATAACAGGCTCCTTGTCAGTAAGCAGTTCTTGGCATCTGCAACAGTGTCTGGATTTGGTGTCTGTATTTGGGATGGATCCACAGGTGGGGCAGTCTCTGGATGGCCTTTCCTTCAGTCTCTGCTCCACACTTTGTCCCCGTATTTCCTTTAGACAAGAGCTGTCGTGGGTTAAAAATTTGGAGATGAGTGTGTGGTCCCATACCCCAACCAGGGGCCTTGCCTAACCTCTGGATATGGTTTCTACAGGTTTTCCTTCCTCTTTGGTTTCTACAGGTTTCCCCTCCTCTTTGTTGGGCATTTCAGCTAACTGTTGTGTCCTGGGAGCCTCTTGCTTTCCTGGTATCAGGGGTTTGCTGGTGGCTACACCCAGTTCCCCATCCACCATTGGTACATACCTCATTTCAAATTCCTGATCATCTGTATATAATCCCTGTCTCCTCCCATATACCTGATCTTGCCACCCCTTTTTACCCTTTTCCTCCTCTCTTCCTCTCAAGTCCCTCACACTCTTTACCTCCAGTGAGTATTTTGTTTCCACCTTCTAAGAAGTACTGAAGCATCTACATTTTGGTCTTGTTTCTTCTTGACATTCATATAGTCTGTGAATTGTATCTTAGGTATTCTGAGTTTTTGGGATAATATCCACTTATCAGTGAGTGCATACCATGTGTGTTCTTTTGTGACTGAGTTATCTCACTCAGGATGATATTTTCTAGATCCATCCATTTGCCTGTGAATTTCATGAGGTCATTGTTTTTCATCGACAAGTACTACTCCATTGTGTAAATGTACCACAGTTTCTGTATCTATTCTTCTGTTGAAGGACATCTGAGTTCTTTTCAGCTTCTGACTATTATAAATAAAGCTGCTATGAACATAGTGGAGCATGTGCCCTTGTTATATGTTGGAGCATATATGTATAAGTATATGCCCAGGAATGGTATAGCTGGGTCCTCAGGTAGTATGATGTCCAATTTTCTGAGGAACCACCAGACTGATATCCAAAGCGGTTGTACCAGCTTGCAAACTCACAAACAATGGAGAATTGTTCCTCTTTCTTCACATCCTCATCAGCATCTGCTGTCACTTGAGTTTTTTATCTTAGTCATTCTGACTGGTGTGAGGTGGGATCTCAAGGTTGTTTTGATTTGCATTTCCCTGATGACTAAGGATGTTGAACATTTCTTTAGGTGCTTCTCGGCCATTAGAGTTTCCTCAGTTGAGAATTCTTTGTTTAGCACTGTACCCCATTGTTTAATAGGGTTATTTGGTTCTCTGAGTTTAATTTCTTGAGTTCTTTGAATATATTGGATATGAGCCCTTAATCGGATATGGGATTGGTAAAGATCTTTTCCCAATCTGTTGGTTGCCATTTTGTCCTATTGACAGTGTCCTTTGCTTTATAGAAGCTTTGCAATTTTATGAGGTTCCATTTGTCTATTGTTGATCTTAGAGCATAAGCCATTGGTGTTCTGTTCAGGAAATTTTCTCCTGTGCCCAAGTATTCAAGGCTCTTCCCTACTTTCTCTTCTATTAGTTTCAGTGTATCTGTTTTTGTTTTTGTTTTTTTTTTTTCGAGACAGGGTTTCTCTGTGTAGCCTTGGCTGTCCTGGAACTCACTCTGTAGACCATGCTGGCCGCGAACTCAGAAATCCACCTGCCTCTGCCTCCCAAGTGCTGGGATTAAAGGCGTGCACCACCACCTCCTGGCTCAGTGTATCTGGTTTTATGTGGAGGTCCTTGATCCACTTGGACTTGAACTTTGTACAAGGAAATAAGAATGAATCGATTTGCATTCTTCTACATGCTGACCTCCAGTTGAAGCACCATTTGTTGAAAAAGCTGTCTCTTTTCCACTGGATAGTTTTAGCTCCATTGTCAAAGATCAAGTGACCATAGGTGTGTGGGTTCATTTCTGGGTCTTCAATTCTATTCCATTGATTTCCCTGCCTGTCTCTGTACCAATACTATGCAGTTTTTAATCACTATTTCTCCTTAGTACAGCTTGAGGTCAGGGATGATGATTCCACCAGAAGTTCTTGTGTTGTTGAGAACAGTTCACACTATCCTGGGTTTTTTGTTATTCCAAATGAATTTGCGAATTACTCTTTCTATTTCTATGAAGAATTGAGTTGGAATTTTGATGGGGATTGCATTGAATTTGTAGATTGCTTTTGGCAAGATGCCCATTTTTACTATATTAGTTCTACCAATCCATCAGCATGGGAGATCTTTCTACCTTCTGAGATCTTCAATTTCTTTCTTCAGAGACTTGAAGTTCTTGCATTACAGATCTTTCACTTGCTTGATTAGATTCACACCAAGGTATTTTATATTATGTGTGACTATTGTGAAATGTATTGCTTCCCTAATTTCTTTCTCAGCCTGTTTATCCCTCAGGTAGAGGAAGGCTACTGATTGGTTTGAGTTCATTTTATATCCAGCCACTTAATTGAAGTTCTTTTTCAGGTTTAGGAGTTCTCTGGTGGAAGTTTTGGGGTCACTTAAGTATACTATCATATCATCTGCAAATAGTGATATTTTCACTTCTTCCTTTCCTATTTGTATCCCTTTGACTTCCTTTTGTTGCCTAATTGCTCTGGCTAGGACTTCCAGTACTATATTGAATAGGTAGGGAGAGAGTGGGCAGCCTTTTCTAGTCCCTGATTTTAGCGGGATTGCTTCAAGTTTCTCTCCATTTAATTTGATGTTGGCTACTGGTTTGCTGTATATTGCTTTTACTATGTTTATGTATGGGTCTTGAATTTCTGATCTTTCCACGACTTTTAACATCAAGGGAGGCTGAATTTTGTCAAATGCTTTCTCGGGATCTAATGAGATAATCATATGGTTTTTTTTGTTTTGAGTTTGCTTATATAGTGGATTATGTTGATGGATACATTGAAATATCCTTGCATCCCTGGGATAAAGCCTACTTGATCATGGTGAATGCTCATTTTGATGTGTTCTTGCATTAGGTTTGCCAAAATTTTATTGAATATTTTTGCATCGACAGTCATAGGGAGATTGGTCTGAAGTTCTCTTTCTTATTGGGTCTTTGTGAGGTTTAGGTATGAGCATAACTGTGGCTTCATAGAACAAATTGGGTAGTGTTCTTTCTGTTTCTATTTTGTTGAATAGTTTTAAAAGAATTGGTATTAGGTCTTCATTGAAGTTCTGATAGAATTCTGCACTAAAACAATCTTGGCCTAGGCTTTCTTGGTAGGGAGATTTTAATGACTGCTGCTATTTCTTTAGGGGTTATGGGACTGTTTAGATGGTTTATCTGCTCCTGATTTAACTTTGGTACTTGGTATCTGTCTAGAAAGTTGTCCATTTCATCCAGATTTTCCAGTTTTGTTGAGTATAGGCTTTTGTAGTAGGATCTGATGATTTTTTTTTAATTTCCTCAGTTTCTGTTGTTATGTTTCCTTTTACAGTTTCGATTTTATTAATTTGGATACTGTTAATGTGCCCTCTGGTTAATCTGGCTAAGGGTTTATCTATCTTGTTGATTTTCTCAAAGAACCAACTCCTGGTTTTGTTGATATTTTGTATAGTTCTTTTTGTTTCTACTTGGTTGATTCAGCCCTGAGTTTGGTTATTTCCTGCCGTCTACTCTTCTTGGGTTTATTTGCCTCTTTTCATTCTAGAGCTTTCAGGTGTGCTGTCAAGTTGTTAGTGTGTGCTCTCTCCAGCTTCTTTTTGTAGACACTTAGAGCTATGAGTTTTCCTCTTAGCACTGCTCTCATGGAGTCCTACAAGTTTTGGTATGATGTGTCCTCATTTTCTTTAAATTCTAAGAAGTCTTTAATTTCTTTCTTTATTTCTTCCTTGACCAAGTCATCATTGAGTAGAGCATTGTTCAGTTTCCATGTGTATGTGGTCTTTCCACTGTTTTTGTCATTATTGAAGACCAGCCTTAGCCAGTGGTGATCTGATAGGCTGTAAGGGATTATTTCAATTTTCTTGTATCTGTTGAGGCCTGTTTTGTGACCAATTAAATGGTCAATTTTGGAGAAGGTACCAAGAGGTGCTGAGAAAAAGGTATATTCTTTTGTTTTAGGATGAAATGTTCTATAGATATCTGTTAAATTCCGTTTGGTTCATAACTTCTGTTAATTTCATTGTATCTCTGTTTAGTTTCTGTTTCCATGATCTGTCCATTGCTGATAGTGGGGTGTTGAAATCCCCCACTATTATTGTGTGAGGTGCAATGTGTGCTTTGAGCTTTAGTAAAGTTTCTTTTATGTATGTGGGTGCCCTTGCATTTGGAGCATAGATGTTCAGAATTGAGAGTTCATCTTGGTAAATTTTTTTCCTTTAACAAGTATGAAGTGTCATCTTTTTTGATTACTTTTGGTTGAAAATTGATTTTATTTGATATTAGAATGGCTACTCCAGCTTGTTTAAAATTGTTTTCCATCCTTTTACTCTGAGGTAGTGTCTGTCTTTGTCACTGAGGTGCGTTTCCTGTAGGCAGCAAAATTCTGGTCTTGTTTATGTATCCATTCTGATAGTCTACATCTTTTTATAGGGGACTTGGCTCCAGTGATGTTAAGAGATATTAAGGAAAAATGATTGTTGCTTCCTGTTATTTTGTTATTAAAGGTGGAATTATGTTGTGTAGCTATCCTCTTTTAGGGTTGTTGGAAGATTACTTTCTTGTTTTTTCTAGGTTGTAGTTTCCCTCCTTGTGTTGGAGTTTTCCTTCAATTATCCTTTGAAGTGCTGGATCTGTGGGAAGATATTGTGTAAATTTGGTTTTGTCATGGAATATCTTTGGTAACTGAGAGTTTTGCTGGGTATAGTAGTCTGGGCTAGCATTTGTGTTCTCTTAGGGTCTGTATGATATCAGTCCAGGATCTTCTGGGTTTTATAGTCTCTGGTGAGAAGTCTGGTGTAATTCTTATAGGTCTGCCTTTATATGTTACTTTACCTTTTTCCCTTACTACTTTTAGCGTTTTGTTTTGTGCATTTGATGTTTTGATTATTATGTGACGGGAAGAATTTCTTTTCTGGTCTAGTCTATTTGGAGTTCTGTAGGTTTCTTGTATGTTCATAGACATCTCTTTCTTTAGGTTAGTTAAGTTTTCCTCTATAATTTTGTTGAAGATGTTTACTGGCCCTTTAAGTTGGGAATTTTCATTCTCTTCTATATCTATTATCCTTAGGTTGGTCTTCTTGCTGTGTCCTGGATTTCCTGGATGTTTTGGGTTAGCAGCTTTTTCATTTTGCATTTTCTCTGAGTGTTGTGTCAATGTTTTCCATGGTATCTTCTGCACATGAGATTCTCTCTTTTACCTCTTGTATTCTGTGGGTAGTGCTTCTATCTATGACTCCTGATCTCTTTCCTAGGTTTTCTATCTCCAGGGTTGTCTCCCTTTGTGATTTCTTCATTGTTTCTATTTCCAATTTGAGATCCTGGCTGGTTTTGTTCAATTCCTTCACCTGTCTAGTTGTGTTTTACTAATTCTTTAAGGGATTTTTGTGTTTCGTCTTTAAGAGCTTCTACCTGTTTACCTGTGTTCTCCTGTATTTTTTAAATGGAAGTTATTTATGTCCTTCTTAAAGTCCTCTGTCATCATCATGAGATGTGATTTTAAATCCTAATCTTCCTTTTCTGGTGTGTTGGGATATCCAGAACTTGCTGTGGTGGGAGACATGGGTTCTGATGATGCCGAGTAGCCTTGGTTTCTATTGCTTAGGTTCTTGTGCTCGCCTCTCGCCATTCTCTGACTGGAGCTTGTCCCTCCTGTGGACCTGTGAGCCTGTGATCTAAGGTTCGTCAAAACTCCTGGGAGACTACCTCTCTACTAGAGAGAATGGGGTTCAGAAAGCTGTGATCATAGGTGTGTCAGTACTCCTAGGAGACCAGTTCTCTCCTGACAGGATTTGGGTGTGGAGAGGTGTGTCACAGGGTTAGCTCCGGGGTGCTGATGGAAACAGGAAGGATTCTGTACCTTGCTGTTTTGCAGTTCCTGTGCCTTGTGGGCTCCTGTCGGGTCCCTCTTAGGTCAGTTATTGGAGCAAAAGTGGTGGTCTCACCTGTGAGCTTAGGAGTGACAGCACTTCTGGGAGACCAGCTCTCTCCGGGAGGGATTTGGGTACAGAGGGCTATGGGACAGTCTTAACTCTGGAGCGCAGACAGCAAGGTATTTTTCTAGTAACTCCTGGGAGACCTGTAACTACTTTATGAGAAAGACATTAGTATATGTGAGTTTTAACAGATAAAGAGCCTGGAGCTGAGAGAGGCACAGAAAGTGGCTTCAGGCCACATAGTTACAGGTTTGGAACAGGTTGTCTCACTCTTAGGCTTGTGCTCTTAGCACTACACCAAGTGATAATGTACTAGCAGTTTCTACTGATTTGTTTTTGTTATTTTAGTTCTGAGTAACACTCAGAACTATTTAGTTCTATTGTGTACTTAATTATATTCTTGGAATATATAATTTATATATCATTATATTATATAATTTATATTTATATATATTATATATTTATATATAATTTATATTTATATATTATTACATTATATATAATTGTCCTTTTTA
The DNA here is from genome assembly GCA_021653895.1 of Mastomys natalensis. Taxonomy (NCBI): domain Eukaryota; kingdom Metazoa; phylum Chordata; class Mammalia; order Rodentia; family Muridae; genus Mastomys; species Mastomys natalensis. The sequence continues at coordinate 2,014,368 of JAJTUV010000360.1, read as the reverse complement.
TTATAGGATAGCATTTATCTTAGTACTGAGTGAAGGATAAATGACATGCTACATTTTATTTCACAAACTTCATGTGTCTAGTCTGTAAATTATAGTTCCTTGAGCCTGTAATTTAACTCTGAATGTGTATGAAGACATGTTTTCTTTATTGGCACTCTTAACAGGAATAAAGCGGTTCTATCAGAAACATTGAAAAGTTATGGACTTATAGAAAAGCAAATTGAAGGTAATACTTTATAAATGCTTACACTTGATAATTTTCTAAATACATTTTTTTTTAATTTTAACTTACATCCCTTCAATATGTCCCTTGTTACTTGTTGTTTCTCCTGGCTCATGGTTCATTTCCTCTCATGGTGGCTTCCTCCTTTTGTGTGTGCTTTCTTCCTCTCTTCTCTCTATATGCCACCCTGAATCAGGTAACTGAAAACTCATTTACCTCTATGTACTTCCCAATCACAGGCCTTAGCCTTTTATTGACCAATTAACTTGAGAAGCAAGGCTACATAGCATCACTTGGTGTATGTGAGGCTCTTCTTGTGGGCAGCAAGATCTTAGGGGCCAGTTTTTTGCATTTGAATACACAACAGCACAGACCAACCCCAACACAGACATTGCAAGCATATAGTGCACATGCAATCAAAACACTAAAATACATAAAATGAAAACAAATATTCTTAAAAGATAAACGCTGTTATGATTTGTTTGTTGCTCCCATAAGGTTTAGAGATTTCAAGGACACACATTATGAGTCATTCAGATGTGGTAATACACGACTCTCTGTTAATGTTGTAGTAAGTCTACAAATTGGTTTATCTTAAGAAAGTTAGAAATACTGTGCAACCTTAAAAGATAAACAGGACTTATTTGAGTGAAGAAGGAAAATATTGGTCATTTAAGTTGGCAATAGTATATTAATATGAGAATTAAAACTAGAGAGCATCATCACTAATTTGGCAGAGGTTCTGCTTGGAATACTAAAGCCTTTGGACATTTTTAGTATTAACCAGGGAATTGTTAAAAATATTTTATAATGAAATAAATGATAATGCAGCTGAAATGTGTACTTAATAAAAATTAGATTGCTAATGAAAGAAAATGAAGTGGACAGTTTAGAAACATCTTTACCTGATACAATTGACAAAACTTGGTGATTGAAGGCAAAGAAAAGGTGATGAGATACTCGTTACTTTCAACCAATAAAAATGAGTAGTCGAGGAAAACCAAGTAGTGCGAGTGTGTGGCACAGTTGTGAAGCACCTGTCTATCCACCAAGACCTGGGTTTGATACCTGATGTCACACAAGAAAGAGGAAAAACACGTTTTACCAAGGAAATGATGTATCTGTAAGTGGCTAGTATCCATGTTTATTCAGACACCATAGCTCAAGTGCCTGGTTGCAAGGGTTTGATATTGGAAGCTGTTGTTTTGTCTTTCCTTTGGTGATTCATTAAAATTAATATTGTAGACTATGAGTCCAATTAGTGTATAGAATTGTATATAAAATATATAATGGTGGATACTTGTATCTATTTCAGAGTTCATAAAATCCCATTCAGCTTTAGAATCTCAAACTGAAAAGGAGCCAGGTAAGCATCCATCATTTAAATATCATCACACTGACACCTAAAGGTTCCATATCCTTCCCAATTACTACCACCAACTGAGCACCAAGTGTTCATGTTACTGAGCCCATGCAAACATTCTCATTCATACCAAGATAGTTAAGAAACCTCTGCATTCTTAATGCTGTTTTTCAAGATTTTATCTGTTTTGTTTGTTTGTTTGAAGAAAGAGTGTCAGGTATCCCAGGTTGACTTCAAAATCAGCTCACTATCTTTGAAGCTCTTTCTGCTATCTGTAGTAGTAATGACTGCAGGAGTCTTCATATGCAGTAAACAAGCACCTGCATGGGGACTTTGGTAGCAAAGGCTGTTTGGATTCTCAGGGATGTGTGTGTGTGTGTTTTCTCACCCAGTGGAAGGTATAGCAGGGAGATAGAGGTTGGTGACAAATATAGCTTGCAATGTGATCATAATAACAGTAGCACCAGCATTGAAGCATGTTATCTATGAGATGTACATAGATTTGGGTTCCATACCACAGGTTCTTATGGGCTAGCTGGGTCTATGAGATCCAAATGCTGCTGTATTCTGAGCTACTGCTTTCTCAGCAACCTCAGTGGGGATATTCCTGCAGCATCTGAAGCTCTAGTGTCTGCATTGCAGGTTTTGTCAGACTGGCCACAAAGCTGGGTTCTTGTATGTAAGCACATGTGCAGCAGAAGTTGGGCTTCAGATCCTTGGGCTGTAAACTTGAGTAATCTGGTAGCAACTTTTATGTTTGAGTCCTAGACACCCAAAGTGACATTGAAGCTTGGATTGCAGTGTTGGTAGCACACAGCTCAGCTATGAGGTCCTGGGGACTTCTTAGGTGTAGAGATGGCTTTCCTGACTGCTTGTATGGGAGGGAAAGAAGTCTGGTATGATTTTCATCCTTTTTCTTTATATAAAGTTATTTTTGCTCCCTTTGATTTCTTTACATTTTTCTCTTCATCTTTGATTTTTATGGAGTTTGAATATCATTACATGTTTAAGTGCATATTTTTGATTTTGTTTTTATTTTTATTTGTTTTTTTTTTTTTTTTTTACAGCTTCGGGACATCCAAGTAGCTTACCAGATAAAAAGTACTTACTGCACAAGCTTGGTGGTCTGAGTTAGTCCTTGGAACTCATGCGATATTGGAAGGAGGAAATCAGACTCCATAGAGTTGTGCTTAACTCTCCACACTCAGACCATGTTATAATCACCCCACAGACATGTCGTGCATGCCCATACAATAATAACAAAAGTTTAAATAATACATGTCTTAGTTCTGTCATTAATTTTAAAAAAAAGCTGTTGTCATTATCTCTTCACATTGCTTTTTCATTTGCCCTTTGTCACTTATTACCCTGTTAGGCATGTATTACACCTGTTTTTATACCCCATTAGTCATGTATTACACCTGTTTTTATTACCCCAATAGCCATATATTACACCTGCTTTTATTACCCCTTTAGGCATGTATTACACCTGTTTTTTTAAACTATGCATTGAGTTTACAGATCTTGAATTCTCAATTACATTTTACCTCATTCGCTTCATAGTTTAGGGTGTTTTCTAAAGACAGTTTCATACCCATTGACCTTTTTCAAGCAAGTTGCTTTAATGGTCTACAAAATACTCTTAAGAATTATTTAAAAAATGTGCAGGTTGTTTTCCAAAAGACTCCAAATATTAAATCACATTTTTTTTTATCTTACAGTAGCCACATAGAATATACATTTATTAGACAACAATGTAACATTACCTGGTTATTATGATTATTAAAATATCCATTCCTGGTCCTGAAGACCTAAACCAGCAGGATCTCCATGACACAGACAACAACAGAATATCCAAGAGGAATCCCTGTGAGGATCCAGTACTGATAGTGCAGCAGAAGCCTTGAAACAGACCAGTGACTTACTGCAGTGAACATTTGCAAATAAAGATGTGTGAATAAATGGCTATACTGTGTGATACACTGTGACACACTTCAGATCCCACAACAAGATGGTTTTTGGTGTTTTAATGTGTTTTTATTTTCATTCTATCTTGTTATTTTCTTTTGTGGGAGAGGTTGCAAAGAGTGGAGGGCAGATACAAAAATATGGGGATAAATGGAATTGGTGTGCATGCTGTGAAAGTCACAACGAATCAATAAAAAAATTAAAAGAGGAGCCCACATAGATTAGAACACATGGTGTGATTGGCAAAATGCAAGTGTTCCTTAAGGAGTAACAGTGATTATTCTGTATTTTTTCCCTTTCATTTTTTTCTAAGACAGGATTTCTTTCGTGTAGCTGTGGCTGTCCAGTAACAGTCTGAACTCTTAGAGTTTGTCTGGTTCTGCAATTGCTGAAATTAAAGGCGTTTGCCAACAATAACATTATTTATTTATTTATTTATTGTTTAAATGGAGACATTTTCTTTTTGTTGTTTTTATTTTTTAAGATTTACCTATTTATATTTTTTATATATATGTGAGTACACCATTGCTCTCTTCAGACACAACAGAGGAGGGCATCAGATTCCATTGCAGATGGTTGTAAGCTACCATGTGGTTGCTGGGAATTGAACTCAGGACCTCTGGAATAGCAGTCAGTACTCTTAACCTCTGAGCCATCTCTCCAGCCCTGAGTTATTTATTTATTTTATTTTATTTACTTTTAACTTAATGCCTATATCAGTCACAAGGCATTCTTTGCTACAGTAGAGCTTTAGTATTTCTTTTTACTTTTTTTATTAGAGTTTCTTCTTATATTATACATCTGCTCTTGTATGTTGCCAGTTTTTCCCTAGGTAATAAATATTGCTAATATTTAAAAATTCATTCCTGATAACTTAAAAATATCTACTATATCTGAAATCTTGTGCTCATAGTTGCCTATTTCTTCAGAATGTGGTCCCCCCCCCGATTCCTCTGGGTATGCCTTGTGTTATAGGTATTTTCTATTGAAATTTCTCTATTTGAAATTTCAATTTTCAAATTGAAATTTCTATTTGAAATAGAAAATTGAAATTTTCTATTGAAAGCCAGAGATGATATATAGAAAAAAATAAAATGAGATAAATGCGATTGAAAGAAACATGTCACCTCCTTGTGACTTAGTTTTCTCATTCATATCAGTGAATTGTATGGTCATAGAACTTCAGCCATTATAACACCTTTATATATTCAGCAATAGGAACTCCAGCTTCAGTAACTACTCGGATGAATACGATGATGAAAATATTTGAAAATCAGACAACTATGTTAGAAAAGTAAGCTTTGGAAATAATTATTTCTTATTTTCTACTTATAAAATTGAGTGCATAGAGTAGAAACACTGGGAGCAAACATAAGAAGTAAGGTCTTCATCATAAGCTGACCTCTTTTGTTCTCATTAATTCAATTAATTCACTTTATGGCCTGATCAAAGGTCCCATTCCTCCTGTCCCCCTCTCCAATTGCAACCCCTTTTCCTCAAAGATAGGGAGGCGATCCATTGGTACCAATCCACTCTGATACACCATGTCCCAGCAGGACTAAGTGCATCCCTTCCCATTGAGGCCAGAAAAGGCAGTCTAGCTATGAGAACAGGACCCAAAGCAGACAACAGAGTCAGAGACAGTTCCCCACTCTAATTGTTAGGGGGCCAACATGAAGAACAAGCTGCACATCTGCTACAAATGTATAGCAGGCCTAGGTCCATGCTGTCGTGTTCTTTGGTTGATAATTTAGTCTCTGTGAGCCCCCATAGAACAAAGTTAGTTTAATCTGTAGGTCTTTTTTTGTGGTGTCCTTGATCTATCAGGATCCCTCAACCCTTCCCCCAACTCTTCCACAAGACTCCTTGAGCCTCCACTTGTTGTTTGACTATGGGTCTCTGCATCTGTTTCAGTCAGCTGCTAGATGAAGGCTCTCAGAAGATAGTTATACTAGGTCCCTGTCTGCTAGTCATTATCATTATTATTAAAAAGGTTAGGGTTCGGATCTTTCATATGGAGTGAGTCTCAAGTTGGGCCAGTCATTAGTTGACCATTCCCCAGATATCTGCTCCATCTTTATCCCTGCACTTCCTGTAGGCAGGAAAAATTTTGGGTCCAAGGTTTTGTAGATGAGACTGGTGTCTGCCTCCTTCAATTGCAAGTCTGAACTGGCTACAGGAAATGGAGTCTTCAGGCTCAATATCCCAAGCTGTACAGGGCTCAGCTAAGGTCACCCCCATAGACTCCTAGACACCTCCCATAGTCCTGAGATGCCCTCTCACTGATTTCTGTTCTCTCTCCCAGCCTCCCCCAATCCCTCAAAAATAAAAAGGGAAATAGGATATATAAGAATATGGATGGAGGCAGCTGGAATGGGAGGATCAAGTCAGGAAGTAGAGGGGAGAAGGGATTGTTGGAGGGAATATGGGTAGAGATGGCTAAAATCAGGGGTATTTTGAGGGGCTATCTCCAATAGAGTGACACAAGGTGTATCAACCACTCCAGAGCAGACCTCTTAATCAGGAGTAATCTTCTAGTGTATAATGAAATCCACAACTTTTTGTTTGTTTGTTTGTTTGTTTGTTTGTGCTTCTAATTGGTTACAATTTGATGGGTTTTTCTTGCTCATTTGTTTTGTTTTTATATTTTTGGGTGGTGCTTTATTTTATTTTTAGTTTTGGGGGTTTTGTTGTATTGATTTTTTTGTTCTTTTCATAAAGAACTTAAAGTTGGGTGGGAGGGGAAGTATTTGAGAGGATTTGGGGGAGAACAAAATATGGTCAAAATACATTTCAATTTAAAAATTTCCTTAAACAAAAGAAATATGATTAAAAGATAAAACAACTGACCTCGTACTTGCATGTACACATTTGTCTTAATTTGAATTTTATTGCTATGAAGAGACACCATGACCATGGCAACTCTTATAAAGAACATTTCATTGGGGCTGGCTTACAGTTTTAGAGATTTAGTCTATTATTGTCATGGTGGGAAGCATGGCAGCATCTAGGCAGACATGGTGCTGGAGAAAAAGCATAGAGTTCTACACCTTGACCTGCAGGCAGCAGAAAGAACTATGTGACACTCTGGGCATAGCATGGGCACAGGACACTTCAAAGCCCATTCCTACAGTGACATACTTTCTCCAACAAGGCCACACCTCCTAATAGTGCCCTTCCCTATAGACCAAGCTTCAACAATATTTAAAAGTCCAAAGTTAGAAGTCTCTTCTGAGATTCATGCAATCACTTGACTATAATCCCCTATAATATCAAAATATAAAACAGATCACATAGAATATACAGTACACACAGGGTATATATTACCATTCCAAAATGTAAGCAAGGAAGCATAGTAAGGAAATACTGGACCAAAGCAAGACTGAAAACCAGCTGGAGAAACTCCAAACTCTGCATCTCATGTCTGATGTAAAAATTCTTTCAGATCTCCAACTTCTTTAAGCTTTGTTGAGTGCAACACTTTTATTTTTCTCTTGAGCTGTTTTCCCTCCTTGTTAGCAGCTTTCCTTGGAAGGTACCCCATGACATAGGCAAATCTAACCTCTTAGGGTGCCCAAGAAAACACAGCCTTCACCTTTACAGCTTCACACAACAGTCTCTCCTGGCCTCCATGCAGGGCCTCAGTGGCTTTCTTCAGTTGCTGAGGGAGATTCCATAACTGCTTTCTTCTATCCTTGATTCTAAAGCCAGAATCACATGGCTGAAGCTGCCAAGTTCTGCTGCTTTCTGGAGGTGGAATATAGTCCCCTTGTTCAATTATATCTTCACCAACATTCTCTTTTCCATGTTTCCTTCAATATCTAAGCTTGGCTGTCCTGGAACTTGCTCTGTAGAGTAGGCTGGCCTTGAACTCAGAGATCTGTATGTCTCTGTCTCCTGAGTGCTGGGATTAAAGGCATGTAAATTACAGGGTACTGTTGGTGGATATGTGTAGGAAGGATCCTGGCAAGAGTCTAGATTTTGACTATAGCACAGGGGTAGGTTGTGAGACTAGGAAGAGGGCACTTGTTAAAAATCTTTTTTAAAAACATAAATGTGTTCCATAACTTGAAATATGGATATATTTAATATAGTATAGTTATTTTTGATCTGTTTTTCAGAGCTTTAACTGAACAGAATGTAATTGAGTGTGTAAGTATAACATTCTTAATTTGATATTGCAATTTGTCCTTGAATTTTGAGAAGACTCTAGAAATGATCATTTTCTCTCATTGTAATTAAAGATAAGCACTTACTTAGTTTACCCAGGTTCTGAACTAGAAGGAGTTCCACGTTATTTGTCACTTTATCGACATCATGATCATTCAGATACACTTCTGAATATTAAGCTGGAATCTATTTCTTATCTAGATATATCGATCCCAATGGCAGCTTAGAAATTAATCCCAATGACCCATTCTTTTTTCATGTTTTAGTGAAGTTATTCTTAAATTAATAACTAAGTATTGAAGTAAACCTTATTGAGATGCTTAATTTTAATTGTAATTATTACATTTGTCTTTAGAAATTTAAACAGATGGAAACTGATTTTCAAATGTTATTATTGGAGAAAGCCCTGCTGGAAGGCGAAATACGAAGGCTGAGAGAAATAGAGGTTGGTACATGAAACTGATAAGAATGACATGCAGTATCAAATAAGGCCTAGTATCACACAGATGGAACTCAAAGTGACATTTACTTGTTTTATGACATGTTTCTATCAGTCATAATTTTAAGAAGCTCTGATTCAAAACCTTAAACTAATGTTCTAAATTTCCATATTAACTATCAAACTCAGAAGGATGAAAACAGAAACAGCTTAATCATTGTAAAACATATGTATTTTTATTTTAACTTTTTTCTTTTTATTTTTTACTCTCCTATGCAAAACATCCCAACTGCAGCCTCCCCTCCCTCTACTCCTTCTAGTCCCTCCCCGACCTCCCTCTCTTCCCCAGAACCACTGCTCTTCTGTTTCCCTTCAGAAAAAGGCCTCCCAGGGATGTCAACCAAACATGGTAAGAAAAGATTCAATAAGTCTAGGTAGGTATAAGCCCTTATATCAAGGCTGGGCAAGGAACCATCACATTGACTTCCATAGTGGATGCACATGTTTGCATTCCCACCAGCAATGGAGCAGTGTTCCCCTTGTTCCTGACCAGCATAAGCTGTCACTGTATTATTGATATTAGCCATTCTGACAGATGGAAGATACAATCTCAAAGTCATTTTGATTTGCATTTCCCTGATAGATAAAGATGTTGAACATTTTTTAAAGAGTTTCTAGGCCATTTAAGATTCCTCAATTGAGAATTCTCTGTTCAGATCTGTATGCCATTTTTAACAGGATTCTTTGGTTTATTGATGTCTAGTTTCTTGAGTTTTTTTAAAAATATATTTTGTATATTAGACCCTGTCTTGGATGTCGAGTTGGTGAAAATCTTTTCCCATTCTGTAGGCTGTAGTGTTGTCCTATTGATGGTGTCTTTCTGGGGCTTGCCCTACCTTTTAGGAACTGGTACTGGGTATTTGTCAACATAGTGTGGTATGAAGACAAAGACTGATAATCCTTGTTCTTCAAATTTTATTTCTTGTGTGTAAACAAATACTATTCTTTTATTCTATAACTCAGATGAGATCAAGTCTCTTGGGACCTTGCTTCTCAGAGCTCTCCCATAGCAGACCATGCAAAGATGGTGGGCCATCTCCTGGGAAGTAACCTGCCAGGCTTTGCCTTTCCTAGTTGCTCCTGAGAGTGTAAGAAGCTTTTCAGTTTCATGAGGTCCTATAAATTAATTGTTGATTTTAATGCTTGCACTACCCATGTTATGTTTAAGAAGTTGTCTTCTCTGCATTGCATTCAAGGATATTTCCTCTTTCTCTTCTATAAAGTTCAGTGTGTCTGGTTTTATGTTGTGGTCTTTGATGAACTTGGACTTGAGTTTTGTGCAGGGCAATAAATATAGATCTATTTGTATTCTTCAACATGCAGACATTCAGTTTGACCAACACTATTTATTGGAAATTCTTTTTGTCTCTAATGGGTATTTCTGGCTTCTTTATTAGGAGAAAACAGGTGTCCATAGGTGTGTGGATTGATTACATTGATTAATGTGTCTGTTTTTATGCTAACACCATCAGTTTTTATTACCATAGTTCTGTAGCACAGCTTCAAATCAGCAGTGGTGAATTGAATCTGGATGTTCTTTTACTATTCAGAATTGTTTTAGCTATCCCAATTTTTTATTTTTCATAAGAAATTGAGTATTTTCCTTTCAAGGTCAGCAAAGAGTTATGTTAAAATTTTGATGGGGATTGTATTGAATCTGTAGATGACTTTTGGTAGAATGGCCATTTCACTCTATTAATCTCAATTCATGAACACGGAAGATCTTTTCATCTTCTGATATCTTCTCAATTTCATGAAAGACAATTACATGGCAAATATTTAACTTTGTAAATTTGTTAGTGAATAAGAGAGTCAAAGTTTTTGTTTTTCCCCCAACCTCTGTAGCTAAAGACTGAATCCAGGACCTTTTGGTTACTAGGCAGAAAGCAGAAATTATTTTCTCTTAGTAACCTCTCATTATTTAGTATTTATTGGTCTACACTATGTATGAGTTTTATAGGAAACATCTTCAAAAGCACACTAGGCCATTTGGGGTGGCAGACACAGGGTTTCTCTGTGTAACCCTGGCTGTCCTGGAACTCACTCTATAGACCAGGCTGGCCTTGAACTCAGAAATCTGCCTGCCTCTGCCTCCCAAGTGCTGGGATTAAAGGCATGCGCCACCACTGACCGGCTCTAGCTTTTTATTTTTGAGGAATTTATCACCTTATGTTTAACTTCTGATAAGTTTACCACTAAAGTACATTTTTGTACATTGGGATTTTTTAATATAAAATAATCATATGCTGTCTTTGTATTTATTATCTATAATTTTAATAATTGTTAAAGTTACTTCTCTACATTCATATAAAAAGCAATCTGGTTCTGTAGAGTTGTTCAAGACTATTTTGTGCAGGCATGGTGATATATATAGCTACAATTCTACCGTTTGAGAAGCTGAGGCAGGAGGATCATGAGCTTATATCCAGTGTATCCAGTGTAGATCACTTAAATCCTGTCTCAGAAATGCTTTAAAACATATGTTCAATTATGATAAAATGATGGTTTTAGATAAGAATGTGTTCCAAATATATTACACAATTTGAGTGTAATTTGAACTTTACTTTTGTGTGTGTTATTACATTGAAACAAACACAAGTTGAAGGTAGCTTTGCCAGTATCTTAGTTAAGGTTTTCTTGCTATGAAAAGACACCATAACCACAGCAACTCTTAGAAAGAAAAACATTTTAATTGGGACTGGTTTACAATTTCAGAAATTTAGTCTGTTATCATCATGTCATGAAGCATGGCAGCCCACAGACAGACATTGCATTGGAGAAGGAGCTGAGAGTTCCACATCTGGATCTGCAGACAGCAGAAGGAGACTGTGTGCCACACTGGGTATAGTTTGAGCCTAGGACACCTCAAAACTCACCCTCACAGCAACACATTTTCCCCAACAAGGCCACATCTACTCCAACAAGGCCACACCACCTAATAGTGTCACTTCCTATGGGCCAAGAATTCAAACATATGAATATACGGGGGCCATAACTATTCACACCATTATAGCCAGTTCAATGATTTTCAACATACAGAGTCTCACACAAGCCACATCTTGTGTTTCAACTTTTTGTAGTTTCAGATGAACCTTTTTTCACGTCAGGTTCATCCTCTACATAAGAGTTTTCTCACTTGTATATTCAGAATCACTCACCTTAGTTTTTAAATGTATCACTGATGATATTTTTGTATGATGTCATTCTAATGAATTTCTACATGTCCTGCTGGCTCTACTATATGTATGGCACAATGAGGTGATTTTCAGGAGCCATAGAACACACCACAGGAAAACTGAAAAGTCACCAGAGGAAATTAATTATTTCAGTGTGTGAAATTACTCAAAATGTATATATAAAGAGGATAGAGAGTGATCATTAGTAAAGTGCTCACTGCAGAAGTACAAGGCGCTGAACACAGATCACCAGAACCTACATTAAAAAAAAAACTGGGTGCAGTGATGCAGCCAATAACCCTAGCACCGGGAAATAGAGATAGTCAGATCCTAAGAACTTTCTGGCCAGCCAGTCTAATCAAAATGGATAAGTTTATGTTAAATGAAAGTCTCTGTTTTAAAGGTAAGGTGGAAAGTAGTAGAGGAAAACTTCTGAGCTCTACACATGTGTATATGCAAGTATTCCAGCCCCCTTTTAAGTACAAATAGAAGCAGCCTACGTATACCATTAATTTTGCTTTGTTTTGGTTCAGATAAATTCCCCTGAAACAATAGAGTACTCTCAGGGTAAAGGGGAAATCTGAGCAGCATATATTGCCATGCACCTCTTATAACTTATACTATCCTTATTTTGACATGTTCACAATTGTAGAATGCAAAGTCTGCAAGCAGAGAAGAACGAACCAAGAAATCTGGAAAATCAGATAAGAAAAAAATTAAAGAAAAAGAAAAGTAAGGCATGAAGATATGTGATCTTTTCCTTCTTCAAGTTGTAAAAATGTTCCTTAATCACAGTTTTTTAAAATAAACATAACAAATATATAGTTTTAAATCAGGCCAGGATATGACTAGGAAAAGTCAAAAAGGAAAACACAAGAAACTGTTACAGGATTAGAGGTGGTGAGTGAACTGCAAGAGGTAAGGGGTTTCATATTATTATTTACTATTACATACATACTACTTAAAATAGTCATTGCTTAAGTGCTTCTCAGCCATTTAAGATTCCTCTGTTTAGAATTCTCTGTTTAGCTCTCTACTCAATTTTTAACTGGGTTGTTTGATTTATTGGTGTCTAACTTTTGAGTTCTTTATATATTTTGGATATTATCCAAATATATAATCCACAATCCCTATGGCTTAAGTGATAAACAGATGAATAACTTTTCTCAAGCCTACTTTTTAATGCTATGATTAAAATGCATAGTGACTGAGATTTTGAAAGTGTACTTGTCATTTTTGGTCCCTGAACACTTTTCTTCTTTGAAGAACTTCTACAGCTGATAAATAAGTTGCACAAAGTGGCTGGATATAAAATTAACCCAAATAAATCAGAACCCTTCCTTTATACAAATGATAAATAGGTAAACAACAGCCTTCACAATAGTGACAAATAATATGAAATATCTTGGTGTAACTCTAACCAAACAAGTGAAAGATCTGTATGACAAGAACTTTAAGTCTCTGAAGAAAGATATGAAAGAAGACCTCAGAAGATGGAAAGTTTTCCCATGCTCATGGATTGGTAGGATTAGCATAGTAAAAATGGCCATCCTACCAAAATCTACAAATTCAATGCAATCTCCATCAAAATTCCAACACAACTCTTCACAGACATGGAAAGAGCAATTATTAACTTCTTATAGAAAAATAAAACACAGGATAACAAAAACAATTCTCAACAATAAAAGAACTTCTGGGAAATCACCATCTCTGACCTCAAGCTGTACTACAGAGCAATAATGATAAAAGCTGCATGATATTGGTATGTAGATAGACAGGTTAATAATCAATGGAATAGAATTGAAGACCCAGAAATAAACCTACAACCTATGGACACTTGATCTTTGACAAAAGATCCAAAATCATACAATGGAAAAAAGAAAACATCTTCAAAAACTGGTGCTGGTCTAACTGGAGGCCTGCATATAGAAGGATGCAAATTGATTCATATCTATCTTCTTGTACAAATCTCAAGTACAAGTGGATTAAGGACCTCCACATAAAACCATATACACCCAATCTATCAGAAGAGAGAGTGGAAAATAGCCTTAAACTCATTGGCCCAGAAAAAACATTCCTGGATAGAACACTCAGCTCAGGCTCTAAGATCAACAATTGACAAATGGGACTTCATGAAACTGAAAAGATTCTGTAAGGCAAAGGTCACTGTCAATAGGACAAAATGGCAACCTATAGATTGGGAAAAGCTCTTTACTAACCCAACATTCTACAGAGAGCTAATATCTCAAATATATAAAGAACTCAAGAAGTTAGACACCAACAAATCAAACAACCCAATTAAAAAATGGAGTACAAAACTAAACAAAGAATTCTAAACAGAGGAATCTCAAATGGCTGAGAAACACTTAAAGAAATGTTCAACATCCTTAATCATCAAGGAAATGCAAATCAAAACAAACCTGAGATTCCATCTTACACCAGTCAGAATGGCAAAGACCAAAAACTCAAGTGACAATACATACTGGCAAGGACATGTAGAAAGGAACACTCTTCCATTGCTAGTGGGATTGAAAATTGGTACAACCACTCTGGAAATCAAACTGGCAGTTTCTCAGAAAATTGAAACTAGCTCTACCTGAAGACCTAGTCATATTACTCCTTGGAATATACCCAAAGATGATCCATCATACCACAAGTACATGTGCTCCACTATGTTCAAAACAGCCTTATTTGTAATAGCCAGATGTCACTCAATGAATGATTAAAAAAAATATATGGTTCATTTACACAATGCTATACTGTTTAGCTATTAAAAATGAAGACATCATGAATTTTGCAGGTAAATGGATGGAACTAGAAAATATCATCCTGAGTGAGATAACCCAGACACAAATGGACATGCATGGTATGTACTCACTGATAAGTGAATATTAGCCGAAAGTTCAGAATACTCATGAACTTAAGAAGCTTAAGGAGAAGGGAGGCCGAAGTGTGGATATCTGAAACCCACTTAGAAGGGAAACAAAATAATCATGGGAGGCAGAGGGAGGGATGGAGCAACCTGGGTTGGATCGGGCAAAGTGGAGGGAAAAGGAAGGGCAGAATCAGATAAGTGGAGAGACAGGAGGATTGCCAGATGGTGAGGAGAATGAATTGAAATATGCAGTAGTGGGGGTAGGAGACAGGGCAAACCTCTAGAAAGTCCCAGAGACTTGGAATGTGAGAGGCTACTTGGACTCAATGGGGATGACGTTAGCCAAAGAGTCCAACAATGGGGAGATGGAACCAGAAGACTACCTTAAGTAGATAGACAGGGCCCCCTTTCTGAGGCACAGGGCCACCAAATGATCTTCAAAAATTTTAACCCAGAATTGTTCCTGTCTAAAGGAAGTGCAGGGACAAAATTGAGCAAAGTCTGAATGAAAAGCCACCTAGTGAGTGGCCCAACTTGGAATCCATCCAAGTGCACACACCAAAATTCTGACACTGTTACTAGGGTCATATTGTGTGTGCAGACAGGATCCTGGAATGTCTGTCCTCTAAGAGGACAGCAACTGACAGACAAATTCAGACACTTACAGCCAACTATTGGATTGAGGTCAGGAACCTATACAGAAGAGTTAGAAGAAGGACTGAAGAAGCTGAAGGGGATAGCAACCCTATAGAAAGAAGTACACTGTCAACTAACCTGGATATCTCAGAGCTCCAAGAGGCTAAGCCGAAAACCAAGGAGCTGGGCTGGTTCATTGCCCCAGACACATATGTAGCAGAGGACTGCCTTTTATGGACTCAGTGGGAGAGGTTGCACTTAATTCTGTGGAATTAATAGGATGCTGGTAGGGATGAACTGGGGGTGGTTGGGCAGGTGGGGGAAGACCTTCTCAGAGGCTGGGGAGGGGAGTGAAGGGGGATGAGATGAAGAACTAGGGGAGGGACGACCAGGAAGGGGGACAACTTTTGGAGTGTAAATAACTATAATAATTTAATTTTAAAAAATCAGATTGAAATCTTAAAACAAATGTGGCAGGAAAAGGCTTGTTTTGACTCTTCCTCACCAGCTAATTAAGTTATTAAAACCAGTGAATAAATTATTGTAAAGTGGCTTTAATACATGAATATAAGTATGAATTGATCATAATAATTCAAATTTTCTTAGTATGTCTTATTTAAAATAAAGTTTTGAAATAAGCCTATGAATTCAATGTTTACAGAGAGCTTTAGTTTCTGGAAAGAATTTTATTAGATAAGAAATTTGTCCTCTGAAGAAGAAAAGTGTTCAGGGAAGAAAGATGACCAGTACACTTTCAAAATCTCAGCCACTTGACATTTTAATCATAGCACTGAAAATCTGGCTTGAGAAAAGTTATTCCTTTGTTTATCACTTAGGCCATAGGAAGCTAATAACTATTTTAAGTAATGTAATGTAATAAGTAGTAATAGTAACAGCAGCAGCAACAGTAGTAGTAAGTAATGTATGAGAGGCTGAGGAGTTGGCTTAGCAGGTAAAAGTGCTTGCTGCATAAGCCTGACAACCTGAGTTTTATTCCTGTATACCACATGAAAGTCAGTTGCATTGTCTATAATCCCAGCATTCTAATGCGGAGATGGGAGACAGGAACAGGTCATGTATAGTGTGCAATGGAAGAAACAAGAGACAATGCCTCAAACACAAGGTAAAAGAAAAGAATTGACTCTTTAGAAATAAAAGATACTGTTACTTAAAAAAAGTCTTTTGACCTTCAAGCATAAACTATGTCATGAGCTTTCCCTCTATTGTCCATCTCTCTGTGTTCCTGCCTCTATTTCTCTGTCTCTGTCTCTGACTCTGTCTCTCCTGTATGTGTGTGTTAAAGGTAGTAAAAGTATGAATTTCTTTTAAGATTTTTAAATGGTCTAAAGTTTTTGGGAAAGCAAAGCACTGATGTATTTTCAAATATCATGATTTTTTTTAAAAAAAAATATTTTTTAATTACAGGAAGTTAGGTCCAAACAGAGAATTTAAATCATTGGAAGAACTGCTTCAAATCCAAGTAAGATATATCCACTCTGAGTCTATTTCTGTAATAATTCATTATAAATTATCTTTTGCATGCCACTTCTGATTTGAATCATAAGTGCTCCATTTTGATGGATCATCAGCCCTTTTGGAACTCTGCTGTCCTCTGAGGTGGCTGAGTCCCATCAGAAGCCTAACTATATTTTTGGCACTTTGCCATGCATTTCTTTTCCAGTTTCCAGGTCCTACTGAGATCCCTGACTGGTGATTAGAAGTTTGTTTTTTGTCTTCATTGTTACTTGGTTTTGTTTTAGTAGATAGTGTTTCCTCTCATATTTCAATAAGGATAATATAGTTTTCAAAAAACAATTGCTTTTTAAAACAAAATTTACAAGTGTTTTACACTTTAAAGATGTTTTTATATTTTTATTTGGCTTTGGTTTTTCTGATGAGATACAACCTTCAAATCGTCATTTTCCTGTGTGACGTTTGGGTCCTTTCTTATTTTTTCTTTTTCATTGCTTTTCACCAGTTTGGTTTAGTTGCATGAACACATGACTGTTTCTTAACACACTAAGTTGGCATGTGCTCAGCGTCTTGAGTATGTAACTTTTGCCAAACATATTTTTGCCTCTTCCTGTTCCTAGATGGAAATACACTTGAGTGGTAGAAATATGATGTCACCTGTACATAGTCCTTATATGTTTGTAAAAGCTTTATTTCTGTATTTATATATTTTACATTGATATGTCTAAGTGGTTCACATTTTCATTGTCCTATCTAACTTGCTATTCTGTCCATATATTCCATTTTAAAACCATGATATAATTGTTGATACTACAGTTGTTGCCAGTAAGCAATTTATTACAGTTTGTGTTTGGTGAGATCTCTGTAAATTCATTCATAGACATATTGGGTACTGTCTGATGGCTGCTTTAAAAGTGATCTACAACAATTTTAAAATCAGGATTGTCTTGGGGTATCTTTCTTGGTTTCTTTTGCCTTAATAGTAAATCTATTTTTAGTTTATTATAATTGTTTCATGGATATTGTAATGTGGTGTTGATACTCCAGGATCTACTATGTCCCTTTGATAACTAGTATTTTTTCCTTTATTATATCATGAACATGATTGAGTGTGAGTGGAAATTATATACTTATCCAGCCATTTATTTTAATTCTTTTATATTTTGCCAGGTTGTTTTGAGTCTTTACTTTGTGTATGTTGTTCACAGGTTAGAGGGAGGCTTAGACAGATTTTATACAAAGTTATTGGGCCCTTAATTTCTGTTTCCTTCTTTGTGTGATATTAACTGAGCCTTACCATAGTTAGAATTATCCCAAACAGTGCCCTTGTTTACAAGTTATAAAGACAGGCTTTTTGTAAGCTTTGGAGTGCCTCATATGACTCAAGTAAGCCTTATTCCCAAACTCAGAGCTATAAAATCAGAAATCCTGTCTAGAACTTCTTTTCCTCCATGGACCCTTGTTCACAAATGAGTGTTGGTGCTTCTGTTCTGTGCAGTGTACAAGGTTAGATGTGGCACAGATTGTCCTCAAGGTGCTTGTTGTGACAAAAAAAAAATACATGGGGTTTTAGATATGGATCTCAAACCATCATCCACTGTAGGTTTCCTATATGTGTAACTTATTTCTGCTAAGCCTGAACTATATTAGATGTTAAAATTGGAGATTCTTTTAACTAAACTTCAAATATTTCCACTTAAATATTTCAGACCTAAAGAAAATGCAGTGAAATGTTCCATTTATAGTAGTTCTAATTTACAAGATTCATGGTAATGTTGAGTGTGGGAAATCAACAGTAAGTTATAACTTACTGTTATAACCACTGCATAGGAGAACTTTGTAGTTAGATGTGTTCAGATCATCATACTGGCAATCTCTGTATTTGAGACATGTATTAACCACAAAACTAAATCTGAAAAGTACCAAATGAATACTGTTCTCTCTCTTTACCTCCTAGAAAGAAGCAGAAGTCCTGAAAATTGAGAAGAAAACCCTTCAGGAACAACTGAAATGGGCTTTAGAGGTGAGGGCACACCTCTAAACAGCAGCAAGCTAAGATTATGCCCAGCTGGGAATTTCTAAATGAATGCTTTGATCTTATCAACTGAGTGTTTATCTGTGTGTGTGTATATATACACACACACATATGACACCAAACACACATACACATATGATACATTGCTGCAATAGACATTTATGCCTGCAAATATATTAATAGACCATAATGTTCTTTCATATCTAGAACAGCAATTCAGAAAGAAAATAAGTCTTTCTTCATGAAGAAAGCAATCTCTTTTCAAATGGTGATACACAATCTATTTGGATGTAAAATACTACTCAGAGATAGGAGAGATGGCTCAGTGAGTAAGAATCCTGTCTCTGACTATATTCCCTGCCTTTGGATCCCTTTCTCCTAACTGGGCTGCCTTCTTTAGCCCATATAGAAGAAGATGGGGAGGAGTGGAAGGGGAGGGAGAGGAGGTGAGTAGAAATGACTGGGAAAGAGGAGAAAGGGGAAGTTATGAGCAGGATGCAAAGTAAATAAGTTGTCAGAAGCCATCTAGAAAAGGCTAAGACTTGCAAGTGAATTTTCTGGAGATGGCCCACAGTTTTGCATGACCTGTGATGGGTGACCTCTGAGATATAGGGTCCTTAGAGACTTTATCATAGGATTGCTTCTTGCTGCTGATATGCCCTTTTCTGACACTATTACATAGTCTAATGATTCTAGGGCATCATCCCACTCTATTGGGCAAATATCCTGCAGATCAACATGAAGATGTACTCTCATATAGTAATGCTTATAGAGGTGATTATATATGATTTCACAATTTCTGATAATGATTTTATAGAACTCTTAAAATGATACAAGCAACTCTTAAATTGATACAAGTACTCTCAAGGCCCTGTAGAATGAAGCTGCATATAGTGCTCTGTAAACCTTCATGTGTCATGGGCCAATTGCACTAGAATAAGAAAGTAGGCTTGAAACAAATTTGTTATTGAGGAAAAATATTCATTCTAGGTCAGGTCCAAGGATAAAACCACAGGTGTGCACTATGAAAAGCAAAGCCCTGTGAAACTGTTACTTTAAACTTATAATGAGCTTACAGAATGAAACACTGCTTTGAACTTACTATCAACATCCTTCTGTAACTCTCCTTTTATGTAACATTTCATCTATAAGGTAATTTTATAATAGAACTTTTCCCCATCTACCTAATGTATATATGTATGTGTCTAGGTATATGTGTATGTAAGTATGCATGAACACTTGTGGAGTTGCTGAGACAGTGTGGTTCAGCACATCTAAAGTTTGTGTGAACGTGTGTGTGTGTGTGTGTAAGTGTGTATGTGTGTATATGTCCATGTGGGTGCTTGAATTCTCCCTTTCTCTTCTCTTTTCTTTTCTTTTTTCTTTTCTTTTCTCTGTCTCATGAACAGTTAATGAATTCCAAGCCTTTTGCCTGTCCAGCCAGGGACTCTTGAGCCACAGAGAAACTAATACATCTTTTTTACTTAATCCCCTGCTACTATCAATAGGAGTTAATTACCAGAAGCCAGAGGCTTTTGACCTTAAAATAGAAAAGGCTTAAGGAAGAAAAAAAAATTATCAAAAGTAAGTTACTTTAGCCCCTGCAACTGCCAACACCACTCTTTGCTACGTGCCTCAGTACCTGGTGTTGTGGCTGGTCTGAGGCAATAAATAATTTAATAAAAAAAGAATACACCAGCACACACACACACATACACACACACACAGGGAGAGAGAGACAGACAGACAGAGAGAGACAGAGAGACAGAGAGAATACTGTTCTTGCAAAATACTGGAGCTTAGTTCCCAGCCCATGCCAGATGGCTCACAACAGCCTTTATCCCCCAGCTCCAGGGGATCTGACACCCTCTACTGGACTCCACAAGCAACTGCACACAGATGTGCACATATCCACACTCAGATGCCCATACACATGGGTAAGGAAGGAAAAAAGGAAAGAAAAGAAGGAAGAGCCAGCTCTTGTCCTTCCAATTAAATTTAATACAATGAGTATATTGCCTGCTTCTGCTCTATTTCAAATTCTAGCCAAACAAAAATTAAAATGAGATATAAACATTTCATAAGTGAACACAGAAAACTATAAGCACTTATAGTCTATATAACTTTTGTTTAAAAAAATAAGACAATTCATTAATTATATAATTTTAAAGAGAAGCTATGAACAAAGAACTGGATTTTATAATAAAACAGTAAATAGAAAAGCAATAGGTTTTTTTATCCAAGATGTTTATTCAATTACATTATTCAGAAAATGTAATGCAAAAATTATAATGATGTAGGGTAACATTTAACAAAAGTACAGGTAGTTTTTTTTGAAGGATCATAGATGAAGAGTGACAAAACACAAATTTTCCAATTTCCAAGTTCTGTATTATCAGCATTTTAATCTACCATGTTTCTCAAATTGATACATAAGTATAAAGAAATCAGCTCATAAATCCAAATGCAATTAATTTTGACCATAAGAAAACTATTATAAGATGTAAGGGACAAGAACCTTGGTAATGTAAAAAAACCAAAACAATTAAGGCAGTTTCCTCATTCAACATGAATAAATACTGTAAGATTTCAGTAATGAAAAAACTTCCACTTCTGGTGCTGAATGTAAAGCATTAAATTAATATGATAATTTTTAATGTAATGCATTAAATTAATATGTTCATATATTATTTAACAACTTTTAGTACTAAAAGTTCTTATAGAAGGATAAAATAGTCACACAGAGTAAGCATTTATCAAAAGATAGGCTAATATAGTACTGATTGTTTTAAAGTACTAGAATTACAAATGAGCATTAATGATAATTGAGTGATATATTATTGTCTAGCCACAAAGTGACCAGTGTGGGTTTCGTGCATCTCAGGATAGCTGTGAATGTAAATGTGATGACAATATCGTGTCAGTGTTTTTCCTAGTTTGCTTTCTGTTGCTGCTATAAAACACTGACCAAAGCAACCTGGGAAGGAAAGGGTTTATTTTGCTTACATGTCCTGATCATTGAGGAAAGTCAGGACAGGAACTCAAGTAAAGACAAAGGCAGAAGCCATGGAGGGAACTGCTTACTGTCTTGCTTGCTGCTTTTGCTCAGCTACTTTCCTTGGACCTCCTATCTATGGGTGGCACCACCCACAATGGGCTGAGGCCTACTCTATTAACCATTAATCCAGAAAATGCCCCACAGGAATGCCCACAGGCCAATCTGATGGGGGCATTTCTTCAGCTGAGCCTCTCTCTCCCCAGGTGACTTTAATTTGTGTCAAAAAGACAAATAAATAAATATCACACTGTCAAAAGATCAGACATCCTGGTAAAGGAAACCTTTCTGAGGATTATTACCCAAAAGACGAGTTTGAGTTTACTAAATTTACAGTTTTATTTTATTTCATTTTATTTTATTTATTTTAAATGTATGGATGTTTTGTCTGTGTGTATGCATGTGTGTCATGTGCGTGCAATGCCCTCAGAGGCTAAAAAGTGGTGCCAGATCCCCTAGAGCTGGAGTCACAGTCAGTTGTGAGCTACCATGTGGATGCTGTAAATGTAAATCCTGAGGCTTTGAGAAGGGCATTCAGTACTCCTAACTAGTTAGTCATATCTCCAGCATCCCCTAAATTTACAATTTTCAAGTTGTAAATTATGGTTTGAGTTGTCCTCAACCTTGATCTCTGGTTTGTAAGTTATAAGGGCCTAGATTTCTATCATGAATGTTAGTTGCTCTGCATGGCTCAGGAAGAGCATGCTCTGGAGCTGAAAGCCATGAAACTGGGAATCTTGACCAGGTACATATACAATATAGATAGTATCAAATATTTTATATAGAGATATTTCATAAACTTCCCTGAGACACACAAGAAACACAAATAAGTAAATTATGAATAAAAAACAAACATGCTCAATAAAACATTGATTATTAAATTTCACTTTAACAATAATGCTTCTTACACCTACGATTTTGTTAAAACTTAAAGAACAGATCTATCTAATACTTGTGGGTATATGCCAAAGTGTACAATCTTTTCCATATTTCTATTATATCAGCATGAATTGTTACTTTTTTTAAAGGAAATATTCAGTCTTGGGGAAATGTAACCAATTCATTTATCAAGTTTACTACTAAAAGTTTTCCTAAAGAAAAAAATTGCACAAAACTCTTCAATTAAGGTTTAATGAATTTTAATAGAAAAAGGTTTCAAATGACCAAAACATTCATTGGTAAAATATTTGAAAATTAAAAAATGTAATTTTACTAAATATATTTTGTTACCTATTTTGTGAATATATATTTTGAATGACAACCATATTAGATGTGTATAGCATAATGTAGTATATGTACCATCAAAATGTATTTCCATAAACATACCAGAGATTAAATATCAATACTGAGTGATTTTTCTATGTGATGAGGGTTTTTTGTTTGGTTGGGTTTTTTGGTATGAATTTTATTTTTCAGGTTTTTCTGGCCTTGAAGATGGTAACTTGAGAAAATACCTGGGCGATCTCTCTCTCTCTCTCTCTCTCTCTCTCTCTCTCTCTCTCTCTCTCTCTCTCTCCTCTCCCCTCCCCCCGCCCCTGGTCTACCCTCCGACTGTTCCACATCCTATAGCTCCTCCCCTGTCTCCATCAGGATGTCCCCACCTCCCACTCCCATCCGACTTAACCTCTAAACTCTCTGGGCCTCCAGTCTCTTGAGGGTTAGATCCATCATCTTTGATTGAACACAGACCCGGCAGTCCTCTGCTGTATATGTTTTGGGGCCTCATATCAGCTGGTGTATGCTCCCTTTTTGGTGGTCCTGTATTTGAGAGATCTCGGGGGTCCAGATTAATTGAGACTGCTGGTCTTTCTACAGGGTCGCCCTCCTCCTCAGCTTCTCTCAGCCTTTCCCTAATTCAATCACAGGGCTCAGCAGCTTCTGTCCATTGGTTGGGTGAAAAATATCTGCAACTGACTCTTTCATCTGCTTGTTAGGTCTTCCGAAGTGCGGTCATGCTAGGTGCCTTTTTGTGAGAACTCCATAGTCTCAGTATTAGTGTCAGGCCTTGGGACCTTCCCTTGAACTGGATCCTACTTTGGGCCTGTCGCTGGACTTTCTTTTCCTCAGGCTCCTTTCCATTTCCATTCCTGTAGTTTTTCAGACACAAACAATTATGGGTCAGAGTTTTGACTGTGGGATGGCAACTCCCTCATTTGATGCCCTGTCTTCCTGCTGGAGGTGGGCTCTGTAAATTCCCTATCCCTACTGTTGAGCATTTCAGCTAAGATCCTTCCCGTTGAGTCCTGAAAGTCTCTCGCCTCCCAGGTCTCTGGTGCATTCTGGAGAGTCCCCCTAACCTCCTACCTCCCGAGGTTGCCTGTTTCCATTCTTTCTACTGGTCCTTGGATCTTCAGTCCTTTTCCCTCACCCAATATCAGATCAGGTTTTCTTCTCCTCCCCTCAACCCCCTGTTAACTTTCCCTCCCAGGTCCCTCTCTCCTTCCCCACTTGTGATTGCTTTCTTTTCCCTGCCAAGTGGAGCTGAGGCATCCTCATTTGGGCCCTTTAGCTTGTTGACCTTTTTGAGTTCTGTGGACTGTATCTTGCGTATTCTGTACTTTATTTTTGGCCAATATCCACTTATTAGTGAGTACATATCATACATGTCCTTTTGGGTCTGAGTTACCTCACTTAGGATGATATTTTCTAGTTCCATCCATTTGCCTGCAAAACTCAGGATGTCCTCATTCTTAGTAGTTGAGTAGTAGTCCATTGTGTAAATTAACCATATTTTCTGTATCCATTCTTGTGTCCTGGGACATCTAGGTTGTTTCTAGCTTCTGGCTATCACAAATAAGGCCACTATGAATATAGTGGAAGAAGGGTCCCAGTAGCATGGTGGGGCATCTTTTGGGTATATTCCCAATAGTGGTATTGCTGGATCTTCAGGTACATCTACTTCCAATTTTCTGAGGAACCTCCAGATTGATTTCCAGAATGGTTGTACTAGTTTGTTTTAATAAGATAAAAATGGAAGACTTTTTAAATTCTGTTTTTCAACATGCAAATAGTTTTAATAATTCTATTTGTACAGCTATTATGTTATATTAGATGGTTTAACTTAACTCTATCGGGTCAGTTAAAATGTAGGTGTCAGTGTGTACAGATGTGACTTAAACCTGACAAACTGATTTCTCACAATCAGGAAGCTGAAAGAAATAAGAGTCAACTCGACTTTGTCCTACATCAGAAGAAGGAGATGTATGAAGAAGAGAGAAGTAAAACAAAATTGGACCAGTCTTACAGTAAATCAAAGGTTAAGGGTGAAGATTCAAATGATCTTCTACCAAAGAAGAGTGACACACAGTCAGGTGAACAAAGGAAGGATCAGGTGAGGGAGAAACAGACTAAAGCAGTCAGTATATGATTCACAGAAATTTTTTTCGTATCTTTCTTACTTTATTTGCATAATTACTTTTTATTTATTTGGAGTTTTAATTTTTACCCTTTAGTTGTGTAGATTCATTATCATTTTAAATACCAACTATAAGTTAACAATTTTGGGTGGTGATTTAAGCACATTTTTGAGAACAGGAAGAAAATAAGGTTTTAAAAACTAAAGATATTCTGCTTAAAATGGATAAAATTCAACATATGCTAAGTTATAGAGAAGAATCCTAAAGAATATTTTATTTTGTTCCTGTAGGACTGTGGATTCAGAAGCTTTACCCCTCCCTAACCCAAAAATGCTTTCTTAAACGTTATTCCAGCTTTGTTGGGTCTAATCCTTTCCCAGGATCTAAGCCTCTTCTTTGATTATCCCCCAGGTCTTTGTGCATACTCATGATGATATTCACATTGTATACTAAAGTGTACCTTCCATTGTAGTCACACAGGTTGTCTGTAAGTCATTCTATCATGTATTCTATCATGTTCAGGCTCTTCCTAGTTTGTTCCTTGTATTCATTTCCCCCCTATTTTCTAAAATTTTTCTAGTTACAAAAAGAGATGAGGAATGAAATGTACCATTTCAGTTAATTATTGTTAGCTATATAATAAATTCTCAGAAACCTTCATGGCCCAGAGAGCATACATGATTATTTCAGATTTGTGGAATAGGATCCAGGTGTACACACTCCTGAAAGTTCTAACAGTGCCAGGAAAATGTTATAGAAGGCTGTGCATAAAACACTCTCTTCACAACTTTACTAAAGCTGGGAAAATGGCAATGTAGAGGCAAAGTCAGAGAGATAAGAGACAGAGACATGCTTCATCTTGGAAGTACCATGTCCTCAATCTTCCAATATCCTCTGCATTGGAAAAGCTCCATTTTCTAATGAATTGTTGGTTATGGAAAAATCACTGGCATGAATATCAAGCTGAGAGCATCAGTTGAGAGGCTACATGCTAAAAGCAGAGTGAGATTGTGAAAACTCAAAACTGAGTACTAAATTTAGCAGTTTAGCTTACAATACTCAACAGGAGGAGTCATAAAAGATTAAGATTTTAGGTAAAAGAGTAATGTGTAAGTCTGTAATTTTATAGAAAACAAATGATGAGTTGCTAAGACAAAAGAATTATTCTCCTTTATTAAGCCCATAGTTTAAAAGTAGTTTGTACATATGGTAAATAAAGTTACTCCTGTTTCTGTTAATGTCACTCTCTTGGTATTCCAGTACTCTTGGCTGACTGTGACACTGTTACTGTCCATGTTAAATTTTGTGTCTGATCTGGGACATCAGTTCTTGAATCTTGATTTCACATAGATACCTTGTTATCATCTGTGCCAGGAGATGAAAATGTAAAACCAAACAGCAGCAATAAAGGAAAAATATGGCATCTCTGCTGCTGAATGCTAGCTTCTGTTATATAAGAACTCTATTGTGTGATCTCATCAGTATGATGGAAAAAAGAGTGGCTGGTTTGCAATATTGCTTAAATTAAGTAAGGGGACAGGGTTGCTGCTATTTCTGCAGAGAACCGAACACAATTATCTGCCAATCCTTAATTAATAGGATGTGATAACACTTTAAAGAATGAGTGAGTATAAAATGACATAATGTTCATGAGCTGCTTATGTAAGTTGTTAGCACTGTGTAACACTGTACTGCATGGTTTTTGCTGGTGCTTTTTAGCTTGACCATAGTTCTCTGGATGGCTATATGAAAATCCATTGTGATATATTAGTGCACTGCTACTCCTGAAAGAAACATAAAATGTGAACTGGCCCTACCATACCAGTTCACTACTGAGAGTAGACCAGAGTTTAGATTAGAGAGAGTTATTTGCTGTCATTCATGTGTCCAGGCATATAGAATCTTTACCATTGTACAGGTGGCTTCTGGCACCACATTCAGTGTCAGCACTCAGGACTGACCTGAGGAACTTTGCATTTGCCACATTTAACTTGAAGGAAGATTAGAGATGCAGACTAGCAAAGTATCTAAAAAAGAAAGGAAACCCTTTTGGTGAACTGCCAAAAGTCTTGATGCACGTGGATAAAGAATGTTCATAAGAAAGAAGCAAAGCTAGGTGATGTTCTGGCCTGTAGTGACACTGAGTGTCAACATCTATGTTACAGAAAAATGCCTGTTACTGATCAAAGGAATTCATCTGTTAATAAAATCATACGTGCTAGACACAAGTTTCAGTCTGATCAGATACCTCAATAAATTTTCCAGTATTCATTTTTAATATACATTTAAAACATATTTTTGAAAGCACACTTACATAAGTGTATTAGTATAACAAACTATAGCAAGTATATTTAAAATAATACAGTTTTAAATACATTTAAAATAATTTTATCTACTAAAATTATATTTTAAAAAACTATATAGACTTTTAATTAAGAAATACAGTTTCAGGGCCAACTCTTCCTTAATCTCGTCCTATGCCAAAATATAATTTCTCAGCCTTTGTAACATAGTTCTTATATGGCTCTCATGTTAAGAAAAGTATTTCGATGCCTGGCATGGTGATGCATGCCTTTAATCCCATCACTTGAGAGAACAAGGCAGATAGATCTCTATGAATTCAGACCAATTTGGGCCACATAGTAAGCTATAAGCTAGCTAAGGCTTCATAGTGAGAACCCATCTCAACAACAATAAGGAGGGTGGGGCAGGAAAATAATCTTGAACGTTTTTTTCTGTGTCTCATTTTAAACATTGCCTATCTATTTGTTATATGTAATTTAATTTTATCTTGTTACAGCGCTCATCTGATAAAAGTAAACGATCAGTTAAAAGGTAAAACAGTGTTTGTTTGTTCTGTGTTTTCATAGATTTATTAGTTATGTATCTAAGTGTAAAAATATCAAACTGAGACTTTGTTTATATCATCACTTGCTCTTGTGCCATTACTTTGGACAACTAAAGTTAAATACAAAATGTTTGAAAGTTTAGATGTCAAAAATTGGAAATTAGAGGTAATTAGAAACTCAAATTTTAAAATAGCTTTAGATTAAGAATTAGATTTAAAGTCAGCCTGGGAGCACTTAGGGAGGGACCCATGGCTCCAGCTGTATATATAAGGGAATATATATATATATATGCTGTGTATATATATATGCCACCTGTTGGGCATAGGTGGGAGATGAGATTCTTGGTCCCATGAAGGCTGGACGCCGTGTGGGGGGGGAATTCGAGGGTGGGGAGGTGGGAGTGGGAGGGTAGGTGAGGGTACATCCTCATAGAAGCAGGGGGAGGGGGATAGGATGGGGGTCCCTGGGCGGGGGGAGGAATGGGGTAAAGGGATAACATCTGAAATGTAAATAAAATATCCAATAAAAAAATGTTTAAAAAAGAAAGAAAAATAAAGACATTCTAAAAGACAAGGTAAGGAAGATTATTTTAAATATAACATGTGAAAGCAAAATATGTGTATTGTAGGAAGAAACTATGCATCAGAATAAATGGACAAGGATGCACATTTGTAACTAATGTACATGTAATATACATGTAAATGTTATAATATACATGTGTAAATAATAGGGCAGAGTAAAGTGGAATGTGAAAGCAAAATATGTGTATTGTAGGAAGAAACTATGATACCAGTTACATTTGTGACTGAACACTACATTATCTTCTTAAGTAAACATGTTCTAAAAATGAGATATTGTAGTTATGTAGAATGAAATAATGTGTTCTTCAAGCAATCTTTCAGTAGTCTTTGTAAGATCCAAAATTCAGTCAAAATGCAACTGCTTCATATTGACATGTGGAGCAAAGGATGAAAATAAAAACTCAGGAAAATCCAAGTTCTAATACCTGCCAAGGTATATGGATTTTCAAAGAACACCAAAATATGCATATGAAAGAGAAACACACACTCGCGCATGCCCAAACACACACACACACACACACACACACACACACACACACACACTGTTCAACCACCTACCAAATAAAAGGAAAAGTCACTTATCACGTGGGCTACTGTATGTAAGGCTAAATTTCTGACTGCTAGGTAAGTACCATTTATCTCATTAAAACTGAATTCTGGGTACTTATGTCCTAAAAAATTAACTACATCACATAAGAAGACAAGAAAGACTGACCAACTCAAGAAAAAACATGTGAAAGGTTCTCCTAAGTAGTTCAGGACTTGAGTATCAGGAGTCTGTAGTCACACAGCCAAGGATCTCTTCATAGAATTGGCTGGCCAGCCCAATGGAAAAATACTGACTGATAGTAGGCAGGTCCAAGAATGAAAATCCATGCATGACTGGCTTGTTTAGGACTCTACACAATAGATAATATCCTGTTCCTTCACGTTATCATTATTGAGTGCTGTGACTCAGACAGCACTCTTGTCTTTAGTACAGTAAAATCTCACTGGTTATCAAAAGTGGAAACATCTAGTTTCTTTAGAAAGTTAATTATGTCAAATGAGGTTTTGATGGGGTACACAGGTGAAATGATGCCTTACTAAATAATGCAAACATGTGAAAGACTGTTTTCCTGAAGCCAACACAGGTGAAAGGATGTTTTGATATAGCAAACACGTGAAAGAGCCCTTGCTGAAGGAGAGTGGGAGAGGAGTACTGAGCAACTAAGCGTTGGTTTGGTTTGCTCCACCTTGCTATTTTTAGCTAATGACATGCATGTATTGTTTCAACTTCCATAACCATGTTGAGCTCAACTTGTGATAACAATGCTATTGAGAGGAACTCACCCAAGAACTGCTTATGAGGTTCCTGCAGTAGCTTGTCACTTGCTAGGCCTCACCTTAGGCCAGTTATTGAGCCTGGCAGTTTCCTCAGGATTGAACTGCAGCTGCAAGGCATCTATTTGCTGAAAGAACTGGACTGTAGCTGATGTAAGTTTATGCCTGGGGTGTGCCTTTCTAGACAACTAGTCTGCTAAGTTGTAATTGGTGTTTGCGACAGGACTGAACTGCAAAAGAAGATTAAGTTCACTCCCAAAGAACGAGTGGTGGACTAGAGGAGAGGTTGAACCCTTACTAATAGTAGGTTGTAGAAAATTTATGCCTATAGATATTTAAGTTCTCTTTCTTGATTGAAGACAATATTTCCCTCTGTTTCAACTTGCCCTATTTGTTTTACTTCAATCCATTTGTATTCTGTGCTGCATGGTCCATTCACATTCCTGCTTTTCAAGTATAATTTGCATATGTGCTGAAAGAAGGAAATTAAAGATGAATTTAGGTGTGAAAAAAGTATGATTAGATTTCTAAAGTGATAACTGACTCTTATTTTTAATTTAGTTATCAAAATACAGGACCTAGATCTATAAACATCTAACTAAGATTCTGCTTTTGTTGTCCCAGCCATTCATATCTTAGTGCATATGGGAACATAAAACTAGTTGAGTTGCTTGATTCACCCAAATATTACCATTTTCCCTCTTGCATTTCTGTGATAATCATACTGTGATTATTGCCAAACCCGCTCAGCTAGGGGACTGTTTCTGAGGCAGGATGTTTAGGGGCAGTAAATTCTTTTAAAGGAGTTAGGGTATTATATTACTGAGTCAAAATAAGCTGTCAGTGGTTTTTTCCTTAATTATGCAAAGCTCACAGATAAAAATTTTACTTAGATTACCTTGGCGAAAATAGAAGAGAATGTCTAGCTGTGTATGCTTCTATGTCTCATCACCACTTTAGACTCTTTAGATCACAGACTCAGGCTAATTAGCAAGTATTTGGCCCTATTTTTAATGGTTGTACATATATGTACACATTTTTCTAAGTTTATATATATATATGTATATATATTATATATATGTATATATATGTATATATGTATATACATATGTATATATATTAAAGTTTTCTATTGCAGAAAACATTAGACATTACTTATCCATTTTCCTTGCTATCTTTCTGTGGGAAGGGCTTCTATTTATCCATTTACATTTAAAAATGTGTGGTCAGCATTATAACATTGTAAGGTCATAAGAAAAAGTATTGAAAATTAAACTCTTCATGGAATCCTACCCAGATTAAGAACTGTGTGGAAAGAGAAATAAAGCAGGGTGCTGTCATACTCATGCTCAGATTGTGGTGAGTGCACCATAGTTCTATGGTTTCTCTAAGGAAACATGATAGACTGTAGGCTTTTGAAAGAAATGTTGTACTCTCTGCATCTGTCACCTAAAAAAGTCTTGATAATATTTAATATTGTTTTAATATTGAGCCTTGAGTTGCTGTTAATGAACACAATGACTACCTTGGTAAACCATTCTTGGAAAACAGAGACATAGACTTTAAAAATTATATCATATATCAGCTCTCTAGTCTCAATGAAGGCATTAGTAAAGAAGTCTCAGACTGGGCATAATTCTCCATGCCTTTAAACCCAGTTCTCAGAAGGGAGAGGCCAGAGGAACTCTGTGTACTCAAGATCAGGCTAATCAATATAGGGAGTTCCAAGCTATCCAGGGCTACAGAGTGGGATCCAGTCTCAAATAAATAAATTTACTTTAAAAAAGCAAAAGTTACCTGCTTGTATGCCTTTAAATAATTTCTCAGGAGATGGTACACTCATTCACTTTTATCAGTGAATCAGATTTGAGATTCATAATGGAGACAGGTGAATGAAATAAGATATCACTGGGGCTGATAGGAAATATGGAGCATATTATCAGTGAAGAACCCATTGTACAGTTCACAGAAGTTTATTGCAATTAATTTCCGTTCAGTTTGTTTTTGATGTAGAAACTCTCTGTCATGCAAATACTGTGCTGGGGTGCAAGGTATGTAAGGGGGTAACAAATATTGTCCTTGCTGCATGAGCAGTAGAATAAGGTAAATGACATACGTACAAAAGAAGCTGAGTGTGGTGTGGTACATCAGAGAGGATGAAGCATGTTTGGCTAGACTGAGAATTACGTGGTATTTGATTTCAGAGGGAATGGGGTTGGCCTTTCCTGGGCAATATTATAATAGATGTTTCCATATGGATAGATGTTGAGGCTTTCATGAACTTGTTTAGAATCTGCATAAAATCCATAAGGGAAAGTCCAGAAATTTGTTTTGTTGGGTCTAAACGAAAGGCAACTCAGAGAAATGAGACATGAAATTGGTAGTTTTTGCTTAGTACACTTTATAGAATTGCCCATTAACAGCTATATTTTAAATATTGTTAAATATGTTTAAAATTCAAACTTTTAAGCACGCAGCACACAGTATTATTCACCAACCATCATTTTAGGTTACTCCTTAAATCCAGATAGAATTTGTGAAGAGTGGGTGGGAGCAGGAGATCCCACCTCAGTAGATATATGGCATTGCTAGCAATAAAGAACATTTTTCTGCTCTTGCATGATTAGCACTTTATTTTGGCATAGAAAATGAGTTAGTGGCAAATATTTAATCAGACAACAGATTTTAATAGTTTATTGTTTCACATATGTACATTGCTAGTTTTTCTAAAATGTTTTACACTGAAATTTACATGTTTAAGACATGAAAATGTAAACTATTTCTGAATATTTCACTTTTTTTATTGGATATTTTATTTACATTCCAGATGTTATCCCCTTTCCACATTTCCCCCCAACCCAGTAAAACCCTGTCCCATCCCACCTCCTCCTGCTTCTATGAGGATGTGCCCCCACCCACCCACCAACTCTCACCTACCCACATACGCCCCTCCCCCACATTCCCACCTCCCGCCTTTGAATTCCCCCACACAGGGGCATCCAGCCTACATGGGACTAAGGATCTCCTCTCCTACCTATGCCAGACAAGGCCATCCTCCCCTACATATACAGCTGGAGCCATGGGTCCCTCCCTATGTGCTCCCAGGATGGTGGTTTAGACTTTGATAGCTCTGGTTGGTTGGTATTGTTGCTCTCCCCATAGGGCCTCAAACCCTTTCAACTCCTTCAGTCTTCTCTCTAACTTCTCCATTGGGAACCCTATTGCTGGGAGCCAGCCCCGGCTCGGTGGGAGGAGAGGGTGATCTTTCTTCTCTTCCAGTCAGTTCTTCTTGAGGTAGCCAAGGGGGATAGGAATTGGAAGAGTGTCGGCGGAGGTAAGACTTGGTCTTACGATGATATATTTAGGGTTGCTAATTACTAAAATCTTATTTGTCTACATTACTAAAGTTTATTTACTAGGCTACTGTAACTGACCTGCTAACTGTTTGATCCTCTGAGGCCAGAAACTGCTGTTTCTGGCACTTAACACCTCAGTCAGGGACAGCAAAGGATTAGGCAAATGGCCTTTGTACTCTCTCTGCAGTCGCTGCCAGGCTCTAACTTAGGTCTGTTAGTTTGAGGTCGCAGGAAGAAAAGACACTTAAAGAAGTTATCACAGTTTATTATAAGTGTAAAAAGTTTCCTATGAAAGCTATCTAAGAGAAAAGATGGAAAGGTCCTAAATGGAGAGATTCTAAACATGGAAGAGAAGAAAGAGAGAGGAGAGAGCGAAGAGAGAGAGAAGAGAGAAGAGAGAAGAGAGGAGAGAGAGAGAGAGTGAGAGAGAGAGAGAGAGAGAGAGAGAGAAGCAGAGAGGAAAGAAGAGAGAAGCAAGCCGCTAACGAAAGAACCCTTTTCTTATACATCAGAGTACATGATTACATGTTACAAAGTTCATCAGAAGTTCACACCAAAATTCAAATCATAAATTGAAATAGAAGTTTACAACAGAAAGTGTTTACATGCATATCTATTAGGAGTAATTATCTGACTAAACATCCATCACCTGTCTAGCTCCACAGGTTCATCAAAGGTTTGAAACTATAACTTAAGAAGTTAGTGAAGTTTTGTATAGATAAACCCAGGAAATATTTTCTCTTCTGTCCTAGCACCTATAATAAATCGTGAGTTCCCTTTTAGTGACCCTTGGTTAATTGTTTTACAACCACATTGGAATGTGTTCTGAGCAGGAGAAGTCTAAGAGCTGTTAACCGATGCCACTTGGGAGACAGGCAGAGTTCTCATAGCAGTATTGATTGTCAGAAAGGGACTTAATACCAGTCCTACTATAAAAGAGCTAAATAATCATTGATATAATTTTAGGAATTCTTATAGGATCATCATTAAGACTTAAGAAGTCATCTATTTGTCTATATAGTATCACTACGAGACAGTACATCTTCATGGGTCTGCAGAGATCTGCTCCAAAGGGGTGTGCTATTGCTTAGTGATTGTTACATATGTTTAATAATAATAATAATAATAATAATAGAAAAAGCATATTAATAGCAGGGATTTTTCCTAAAATATGTCCAGCCATAGCCTTGCTGATGGGAAACACTTGTTGCAGATTATAATCCTAGTCAAGCATTTCAGGATGATCACCTGCTAATTATTAGCTTTTCCCATTATGGCTCCCAACAGCCTATGATCAGTTCAATGGATAGCTGTGAGCATCCACCTCTGTATATGTCAGGCTCTGGCAGAGCCTCTAAGGAGACAGCTATATCAGGCTCCTGTCAAAATGCACTTCCTGGTATCCACAACATCATCTGTCTTTGGTGACTGCACATGGGATGGATATCTAGGTGGGGCAGTCCCCAGACAGCCCCTCCTTCAGTTTCTGTTCCACATTTTGTCTCCATATTTTCTTCCGTGAGTATTTTGTTAATCCTTCTAAGAAGGACTGAAGCACCCACACTTTGGTCTTCCTTCTTCATGAGCTTCATGTGGTCTGTGAGTTGTATCTTAGATATTGTAAGCTTTTGGGCTAATATTCACTTTTCAGTCAGTGCATACCATGTGTGTTCTTTTGTGATTGGGTTACCTCACTCAGGATAATAATTTCTACATATCCATTTGCCTGTGAATTTCATGAATTCATTGTTTTAATAGCTGAGTAATATTCCATTGTGTAAATGTACCACATTTTCTGTATCCATTCCTCTGTTGAAGGACATCTGGGTTCTTTCCAGCTTCTGGCTATTATAAATAAGGCTGCTATGAACATAGTGGAGCATATGTCCTTGTTATATGTTGGAGCATCTTCTGGGTATATGCCCAAGAGAAATATAGCTGGGTCCTCAGGTAATGCTGTGTACAATTTTCTGAGGAACCGCCAGACTGATTTACAGAGTGGTTGTACCAGCTTGCAATCCCACCAACAATGGAAGAGGATTCCTCTTTCTCCACATCCTTGCCAGTGTCTGCTATCACCTGAGTTTTTGATCTTAGCCATTCTGACTGGTATGAGGTGGAATTTCAGGGTTGTTTTGATTCGCATTTCCCTGATGACTAAAAATGTTGGGCATTTCTTTAAGTGCTTCTTGGCCATTCAAGTTTCCTCAGTTGAGAATTCTTTGTTTGGTGCTGTACCCCATTTTTAACCAAATAGGGTTATTTGGTTCTCTGGAGTCTAATTTCTTGAGTTCTTTGTGTATATTGGATATTAGCACTCTATCGGATGTAGTATTGGTAAAGACCTTTTCCCAATCTGCTGGGTGCCATTTTGTCCTATTGACAGTGTCCCTTGCCTTACTGAAACTTTGCAATTTTATGCAATCCCATTTGTGAATTCTAGATCTTAGAGCATAAACCATTGGTGTTCTGTCCAGGAAATTTTCCCCTGTACCCATGTGTTTGTAGATTTCCTCCACCTTCTCTTCTATTAGTTTCAGTGGAACAGGTTTTAGGTGAAGGTCCTTTATGCACTTGGACTTGAGCTTTGTACAAGGAGATAAGAATGAATCGATTTGCATTCTTCTGCATGTTGTCCTCCAGTTGAACCAGCACCATTTGTTGAAAATGCTGTCCTTGTTCCACTGGATGGTTTTAGCTCCTTTGTCAAAGATCAAGTGATCATAGGTGTGTGAGTTCATTTCTGGGTCTTCAACTCTATTCCACTGATCTTCCTGCCTGTCTCTGTACCAATGCCATGCAGTTTTTATCACTATTGCTCTTTAGTACAGCTTGAGGTTAGGGATGGCGATTCCTCCAGAAGTTCTTTTATTGTTGAGAATAGTTCTCGCTATCCTGTGTTTTTCATTATTCCAAATAAATTTGAGAATTTCTCTTTCTAACTCTGTAAAGAATTGAGTTGGTATTTTAATGGGGATTGCATTGAATCTGTAGATTGCTTTTGGCAAGATGGCCATTTTTACTATATTAATCCTGGTGATCCATGAGCATGGGAGATCTTTCCATTTCCTGAGATCTTCAATTTCTTTCTTCAGAGACTTGAAGTTCTTGTCATACAGATCTTTCACTTGCCTAGTTAGATTCACCCCAAGGTATTTTATATTATGTGTGACTATTGTGAAGGGTGTCATTTCCCTAATTTCTTTTTCAGCCTGTTTATCTTTCATGTAGAGGAAGGCTACTGATTTGTTCGAGTTGATTTTATAACCTGCCACCTTGCTCAAGTTGTTTATCAGGTTTAGGATTTCTCTGGTGGAAGTTCTGGGGTCACTTAAGTATACTATCATATCATCTGCAAATAGTGATATTTTGACTTCTTTCTTTCCTATTTGTATTCCTTTGACTTCTTTTTGTTGTCTAATTGCTCTGGCTAGGACTTCCACTACTATATTGAATAGGTAGGGAGAGAGTGGGCAGCCTTGTCTAGTCCCTGATCTTAGTGGGATTGCTTCAAGTTTCTCTCCATTTAGTTTGATGTTGGCTATTGGTTTGCTGTATATTGCTTTTACTATGTTTAGGTATGGGCCTTGAATTCCTGATCTTTCCAAGACTTTTACCATGAAGGGATGTTGAATTTTGTCAAATGCTTTCTCATCATCTAGTGAGATGATCATGTGGTTTTTTTCTTTGAGTTTGTTTATATAGTGGATTACATTGATGGATTTCCGAATATTGATCCATCCCTGAATTCCTGGGATAAAGCCCACTTGATCATGATGGATGATTGTTTTGATGTGTTCTTGGATTCGGTTTGCTAGAATTTTATTGAGTAATTTTGCATCGATATTAATAAGAGAGGTTAATATCTGAAGTTCTGAAGTTCTCTTTCTTTGTTGGGTCTTTGTGAGGTTTGTGTATGACTGTGATTGTAGCTTCATAAAACGAATTGGGTAGTGTTTCTTCTGTTTTTATTTTGTGGAGTAGTTTGAAGAGAATTGGTATTAGGTCTTCCTTGAAGGTCTGATAGAATTCTCCACTAAAACCATCTGGTCCTGGGCTTTTTTAGGTGGGTAGACTTTTAATGACTGCTGCTATTTCTTTAGGGTTATGAGACTGTTTAGATGGTTTATCTGCTCCTGATTTAACTTTGGTACCTGGTATTTGTCTAGAAAATTGTTCATTTCATCCAGATTTTCCAGTTTTGTTGAGTATAGGCCTTTGTAGTAGGATCTGATGATTTTTTGAATTTCCTCAGTTTCTGTTGTTATGTCTCCCTTTTCAGATCTGATTTTATTAATTTGGGTACTGTCTCTGTGCCCTCTGGTTAATCTGGCTAAGGGTTTATCTATCTTGTTGATTTTCTCAAAGAACCAACTCCTGGTTTTGTTGATATTTTGTATAGTTCTTTCTGTTTCTACTTGGTTGATTTCAGCCTGAGTTTGATTATTTCCTGACGCCTACTCCTCTTGGGTGTATTTGCTTCTTTTTGTTCTAGAGCTTTCAGGTGTGCTGTCAAGTTGTTAATGTGTGCTCTCTCCAGCTTCTTTTTGTAGGCACTTAGAGCTATGAGTTTTCCTCTTAGCACTGCTTTCATGGAGTCCCACAAGTTCTGGTATGACATGTCCTCATTTTGTTAAATTCTAAGAAGTCTTTAATTCCTTTCTTTATTTCTTCCTTGACTAAGTCATCATTGAGTAGAGCATTGTTCAGTTTCCACATGCATGTGGGTTTTCCATTGGTTTTCTCATTATTAAAGACCAGCCTTAGTCCATGGTGATCCGATAGGATGCAAGGGATTATTTCAATCTTTTTGTATCTGTTGAGGACTATTTTGTGACCAGTTATATGATCTATTTTGGAGAAGGTACTATGAGGTGCTGAGCAAAAGGTATATTCTTTTGCTTTAGGATGAAATGTTCTATAGATATCTGTTAAATCCATTTGGTTCATAACTTCTGTTAATTTCATTGTATCTCTGCTTAGTTTCTGTTTCCATGATCTGTCCATTGCAGAGAGCGGGGTGATGAAATCCCCCACTATTATTGTGTAAGGTACAATGTGTGCTTTGACCTTTAGTAAAGTTTCTTTTATGTATGTGGGTGCCCTTGCATTTGAAGCGTAGATGTTCAGAATTGAGAGTTCATCTTGGTAGATTTTTCCTTTGATGTGTATGTGTATTTTTCCTTATCTTTTTTGATTACTTTTGGTTGAAAGTTGATTTTATTTGATATTAGAATGGCTACTCCAGCTTGTTTCTTGGGACCATTTGCTTGGAAAATTGTTTTCCAGCCTTTTACTCTGAGGTAGTGTCTGTCTTTGTCACTGATGTGCGTTTCCTGTATGCAGCAAAATTCTGGGTCTTGTTTATGTATCCAGTCTGATAGTCTATGTCTTTTTATTGGAGAATTGATTCCACTGATGTTAAGAGGTATTAAGGAAAAATGATTGTTGCTTCCTATTATTTTTGTAATTAGATGTGTAATTATGTTTGTGTAGCTATCTTCTTTTGGGGTTGTTGGAAGATTACTTCCATGCTTTTTCTAGGTTGTAGTTTCCTTCCTTGTGTTGGCGTTTTCCATCAATTATCCTTTGAAGTGCTGGGTTTGTGGGAAGATATTGTGCAAATTTGGTTTTGTCATGGAATATCTTGGTTTCTCCATCTATAGTGATTGACAGTTTTGCTGGCTATACCAGTCTGGGCTGCCATTTGTGTTTCCTTAGGGTCTGTATGATATCAGTCCAGGATCTTCTGGCTTTTATAGTCTCTGGTGCAAAGTTTGGTGTAATTCTTATAGGTCTGCCTTTATATGTTACTTGACCTTTTTCCCTTACTGCTTTTAGTATTTTTTCTTTGTTTTGTGCATTTGGTGTTTTGATTATTATGTGACGGGAGGTATTTCTTTTCTGGTCCAGTCCGTTTGGTGTTTTGTAGGCTTCTTGTATGTTTATAAGCATCTCGTTCTTTAGGTTGGGGAAATTTTCCTCTATAATTTTGTTGAAGATATTTACTGGCCCTTTAAATTGGGAATCTTCACTCTCATCTATACCTATTATCCTTAGGTTTGGTCTTCTAATTGTGTCTTGGATTTCCTGGATGTTCTGGGCTAGGAGCTTTTTGCATTTTCCATTTTCATTGACAGTTGTGTCAATGTTTTCCATGGTATCTTCTGCACATGAGATTCTCTCTTCTATCTCTTGTATTCTGTTGGTGATGCTTGCATCTATGACTCCTGATCTCTTTCCTACGTTTTCTATCTCCAGAGTAGTCTCCCTTTGAGATTTCTTTATTGTTTCTATTTCCAGTTTTAGATCCTGAATGGTTTTGTTCAATTCCTTCACCTGTTTGGTTGTGTTTTCTTGAAATTCTTTAAGGGATTTTTATGTTTCCTCTTTAAGGGCTTCTACCTGTTTACCTGTGTTCTCTTGCAATTCTTTAAAGGATTTTTGTGTTTCCTCTTTGAGGGCTTCTACCGGTTTACCTGTGTTCTCCTGTATTTCTTTAAGGGAGTTACTTATGTCCTTCTTAAAACCCTCTATCATCATCATGAGAAGTGATTGTAATTCTGAATCCTGTTTTTCCTATGTGATGGGGTATCCAGGGCTTGCTATGGTGGGAGAACTGGGTTCTGATGATTCCAAGTAACTTTAGTTTCTGTTGATTGTGTTCTTGCTCTTGCCTTTCACCATCTGGTTGACTCCAGTGTTACCTGTGCTCACTGTGTCTGACTGGAGTCTGCCTTTCCAGTTATCTTGCTTTGCTTGTGTTAGAACTCCTCAGATTCCAGATGTCTCTGTGTTCCTGTGATCCTAAGCTCCTGGGTGGAAGAACTCCTGGGGCTCAGGCCACCTTGGGGATCCTGAAATCCTGCTGCTCTGAGTTCAGGAGCCCCTCTTGGATGGCTCAGGATAAGGAGTCTCCATTGGAACAGATCAGCTAGGTGTTCAATGCAGTGGCTCCTCTAGGATGGCTCAGTATCAGGTGTCTCTACAGGAGCAGGCCAGCTCAGTGTCTCCCCTTTCTTATTTCATTAACAAGACTAAGCCTGTCTTAGGTCATTCTGACAAGAATGCCTCCCTTACCCATCATGGAATATGCATTATCAAAAGCAATACACTTATGTCTTAGGTTGGATTAAGCATAAAGGAGGAGGGGGGATGGGATAGGGGTTCTAGAGAGGGGAAATGGGGAAAGAGGATGACATCTGTATTGTAAATAAATAAAATATCCCATAAAAATTTTTTAAAAAGAGTTAAACATCCAACCTTCATCATTATGAATATTTTCATAGAAACTTTTGCTCCCAAATACTACATAGACCTATTATAAATCACAAAATACCAAAAAGGAAAACGTTTCCATGCTCGTTTTTCTCCATAAATTATTAGCTGCTAAGTTTACTTCATTAATTTATCATTCACTCAACACTTATTTTTTGTTACTCTCAAATGCTGAATATTTTCAAGTTATGAAATTCATGCTCAGCAAGGTCAAGTAAAGTTCCTTTTCTTATGCCCACATTTGCAGAGAAGAGGGGTTGAAAAACAAAATATATAAAATATGTGATAACTCTATAATAGAATAGAAGGTGAAAATAATAAAAATTCTTATCTGTATTATTCTCATCACTATTACCACAAGAAGCAACCCAAGGGAAGAACCCAGCAGAGCCCACAGTGTCATAGTGAGTCCAGTCATTCCTCATGTCTCAAAGGCTCCACATCCTCCCGAGCCAGCTGCTAGCTGGAGACAACTATCACATAGGAGGATAGTTTAGATCTAATTATAAAATAAGCCGTTAAAATGTATTTCTCCCAATTTTATCAGGATTTACTTCTGTAAGTGAAAGCTTATGTTAACTTTATGAAAGCCAGAGGATATTTCCTGGTTCACTCAGTCTACTGTTGCCCTTTACACTGCCCTTATCTATGATTAGTGACATTCATAAGGTAGGTTTTTTTTTTCCCAGAGGAAACCTAATTATAAGAAGCAACAAAGGTAAAAAAATATTCTCAAGGAAGAGATTATTCTATGGAGAAATGCTCATAAACTGGGTGAACACATAATGGATTCACCATTCAAAGTGTTCCAGAGAGGGACCCCTCTTCACATAACTTTTTACTAAATGATAGGAGAATTGGAAGAGAATAGTGGAATACTTAAATCAACCACATACAGGAGAGAGCCTTCTGGTCATGGAAGTGACCTTTTATGAAAGGCAGATGAAGAAGGAGCAGTGTATACATGATTCCCACTGAGCACTCCTGGGAAACCATCTCTTCCCAGTCATAAGGGAAAGTAAGAGAGCTACTCATGTCACCCAGAGATGAAGATGCCTCTGCTGTGTCTTCCCATTGAACTAGTCTCATTACCATAATTCTCTCCATTGCCTCTGGCTATGATCTGGTCTTGAACAGGCTGATTTCTACAGTATTAACCAATAGAATAGAAGATATCAATCAGCAGGGTCACCAAGTGGGTTAAGTAAGAGTGGCCATCCAATATCATGAAAAGTACAGAGTCAACTCTCATATCTTTGGTTAGCTACAGAGAGCTACTTTGGGTGTCTGGTCCTATCTGGAACGGAAACATATGTGTTGCTTCCCTTAGCATACTCTCTAGCCATTTCTTGGAGTCAGACATGTGCACACCTGACAAACACATCTGCTAATGCTCCCTAGAGATAAGCTAGGCACTCCATTTCCTGGAGTGATTAATTTAGGAGGGACTCCCATGAATGTCCTTTTGCAAGGATGATGCCTATCTTTTAAATCAAGATATGTTGTACTCACTTGGTAGTAAGGACAGAGCAAGAGGAAAAATTAAACTCTTTTTTTCCTATTGAAGTGACACCCCTTACACCCAGATCCCAGTTGCTTTGGAGTTCAACCACAGTGAAGGGTCTTTGCATCATGTAATAGTCTGTAACGTGGGAATTGGAAACCTTTCTATTTTTGTGAACATTGTATTACCCCTCAGTTTATTCTGTCCCATATTTCTCTGGCTATATGATTTTTGCTTCTACTTTGGCCAAGTAATGGGATCGTTTTGGAGCTTTTGAGACTATAACACAGTCACTGAGATATGCACCACAGTGATACAATGATAATTTGTCTGGGATAATGCTTCACATGGGTCATTTCCCA
Source organism: Mastomys natalensis (assembly GCA_021653895.1). NCBI lineage: Eukaryota > Metazoa > Chordata > Mammalia > Rodentia > Muridae > Mastomys > Mastomys natalensis. The sequence continues at coordinate 1,972,286 of JAJTUV010000360.1, read as the reverse complement.
TCTTGGGAGTGGTATAAAACTTCTATTTTCAAAAGCAGTAATAGCTAGATGTGTCATATACTACAGATCCATATAGTAAGTTTCATTGAGAACCTTATGCAAAGTAGTATTAGAATACATGAAATATACTAGGCTCTCATATAGCTACATAGTGTGTATTTATACTTAGGAGCAGCTGATGGGACAATGGAAAGCACTGGAGTGGGAGGAGCCTGTCCACATAGTAATTTATAAATTCACAGAAAAAAAAAAATAGGTAATTCCTCCTAAGAGAGATAGAGATTTTTTGGGAAAGGGGCATTTGGAAGGCACTTGCAGTTCAATATGATAGGCATTCACAGAAGACGTTGTTTTGACCAAGCTATCAAATGGGGAAAACAGGCCAGTGGAGAGGAATCCTGTTCATGATTTCTGTCAAAGGGCAATTTTTCTATTAAAATAGTTTGGGTTATTTAATGTTAGATAGTTTTACATAATTTCCTTACATTTTAAATTCTATTTTTAATTTTGCCAGCAATTTTGAAGCTAAGTGCATAGTCAACATTATCCCTGTGTGAATTATTACAAATAGGATTTTCTTAGTGGTCTACCATCCATATTTTTCTACATTAATTATTTCAATTATTTTAAACTTTAGCTTTTACAATCTTATACTAATGTAGACTATTAACCCTTTTGAGCATCTCTTTAATAGAAGGGCTTACAATATGCTATTCTGAAGAATATTGACAAATATTTAAGCTATTAAAAAATTGTAGTAGGTGTAGGGAACTATTTCAGTTGATAAAATGCCCGTCTTACAAATAGGAATACCTGAATTTGGTTCCAAGAATCATGTTATACAGAAGCAGGGAATGGTTGTGTACACTTATAATCTTAGTGCTGGAAAGGCAAAACACACTGGTTCCTGGAGATCTCTGACCAGCTATCCTAGCCTAATTTTTGAGCTTTTGACTCCTAAAGACCCTGTTTCAAAGGGGGTAGGCATTGTTCCTGAATTATGATATTCATGCTTGTCCTCTGGCCTCCAATCACATGTCCACATATATACATATCTTCCTGTATACACATATGTGTAAAACACAGTGTTTATGATATCTTTTGAGTTTTACATTTACAGTTTTGAAATTTTCCATACATTTCATTTTCAGATTATCTTAGATAATATTTATTATACACGTTCAAGCTTAGTTTTTTTTTATATATGATTGTATTCCACATCTTATATCATAATAGACAGTACCAAGCTCAATCATCTATACTTGCATTTATAACTAAAAATTATCAGCATATACAATTCTGCCTCAGAGCACAGCCACTTGGGGAGGTGGAATGTGGGGAGTTTGTTCTTACCCCATACTGTCACTGGGATACATGTGGGCTGTAGGGAAGCACTGGAACAACACTCCAGGAGTGGGGAAGTGCAGTCTGAGCCCTGGCTCAGGGGTCCCCAGGCCTTCAACAAGACTGAGGCTGTGGGATTCTCAGACTCTTGGACATCCAGGAGTCACAGAAGAGGTGAGAACAGAGTGGAGGGACAAAGGGCTGTGTCTAGCCAGGGCAGGGGGAAAAGGGGATCTCCAGCTGGTCCCATGGTGATTGTTGTCCTTGGTTTGACAGATGCAGGCTTGGTGGCAGTTGTGGCTGGAGCATAGAGAGGCCTTCTATGGGAGATTAGACTGTGGCTCTATGTGGGAAAAACTGGATGGCTGCACCGGCAGGCCCCAGGCCCATGTGGCAGCGGCAGGGGACTTGCGAGGTGGAGGCAGCCTGGAGGCCTCCAGGCAGCCTGTCTCTCGTACGGGAAGAAGATCCTAGGTTCCAGTGGCTGGAGGCTTCAGTGGCGGCAGGCCCGGCAGGCCCCAATGACACGAGGAATTCCTTGGTTCCAAAAGGGTTTATTGTCATGGCGGATGGTGGATGGATCTGGATGTACCCCCCCAAACTCAGGGCAGACCTGGGTTAAGTAGGGAGGGAGAAAGGGGGAGGTTCTGGGGGCAATGCTTAATTGGCGCTGCCCTCTGACCTTCATTAGTGTGTAAATCTCTAGGGCCTGAGGCCTGTAGTCACACCCTCTACCTGTGCACTTTGGGAGGGGCTGTAATGGCCTACGTGACTGAACAATGTAGGTCTATGGAGACTGGGCTGCTTCTTAGGACCCTGAGTTCTGGGAACGTAGCCGAACTCCTGCCGTTTCTCCCTTGGAGTCCCGGGGTTCTAGGCCCATGCCCAGCCAAGAACCAGGATACCCTTACACAGTCCCACAGCTCTATAGGTAAAGGCCTTCTCCATGGCTCCCCATGGGGGATCTCAATGAGAAGAGACAGTCCATTATTCTGAGGCGTTTATTGTCATGGTGGAAGATGGATGCGTAAAACCATACCCTACTTCTCAGGGTGGGCCTGAGATTAAATACTTTTTGCAGGGAGGAATGTCTGGGAAGGGAAGCTTATTGACTATGCCTTCTGGGCCTCTAGGTTCTTCATTAGCATGGAGACCTCTGTCTTGAGCCTACATGACCTATGGTCATGTCTCTTTTATGTGAGAAGCATGGCAAGTTCCAAGTCAGGAGTCAGGCAGGGAGCTAGGAATCACCTAAGCCTCAGATACGTGCCCACCGAGTCTCTGGATCTTGACCTGCTCTACCTTACCAAACTTCCTGGCATGGTTTTATGTCCCATGTACAATAACACTTGTGAGGGTTTTTGTTTTTTTTTTTTTTTTTTCCCTAAAGAGGAGAGTTGTGGCTGGAATGTGTTTTGAAAGTATGGAAATGGAGTTAAGCAAAGTTATCCTATAAAGGATATTGGGGAAAAGAAAGTAAGGCAGTTTTCTCTTTTGCCTAGATGTCTCTTGTAGTAAGAACTTCTGTCAATGGTGTATCTATAATGACAATCATACATCTGGTAATTCAGTGTGAAGATGTTAAAATGGGAAGACTTGGACAATTAATATGTGTGTCAGCCAGGAAGTGATTTGTCCTTAACAGCATTATATATGCTATAGAAAATGCTCTCCTGAGTTGTATAAACATTGTTACAGCATGTGCCTCATTTATATTGCTACACTGTTTCATGTATCAGTATGGTGATGGCTAGACAGAGACTTAACCTGAGGTACATGGTGAATGACACAAATTGACAAGACATAAACTACACAGAGATGGGGCAAATGCACATCACTCTCATCATATTTTTATTGTTATTATCTTTATGAGTCTATGCTACTTCCTACAATCTTTTTACCTCCTCCTTCATGGACCACTGAAAGGCTTTGAAAACATTCCTGTCTCCACATCTCAGATGTGCTATCAGCTGGAATCTACCACAGACTGCATCCATTTAGCATTTTTTTCTCTCTTGACCTTTCCAGCACACATTCCTTAGTTTTATTCAGTGGTCATTTATGAGTACAGGAGATGAAAAGTAGACAATGCCAGAGTGTAAGAAAATGCTTATAAATGAGCTTCACACCAGAATCTGTATGTTATACAAGATGATTTGCCTGCTTAAATCAAGTGATATGTCCAAATCAAATCCTTGCATCAAAATCTTTAGGAATATCATATTCTCTTCTTACAGCTGTATGCAAGCATTAATAGTAAAAAGGGTGGTCTATACTACAAGAGCAAGGGAATTAGAAGTAAACATCAGTTCACAGTGTGCACATGATGCATTCTTATGCTTCAACAACCTGATGACAATAGTTCTCCAGTGTGTGCCTTTAAAATCACCTCTAGAAGAATATATATCTTATATTTAGTCATTTTAAATACTAGAAAAACCTAGTAAGTCATGTTTGAGGGTGAAATTTTATGCTTGTCAATTTGGAAGTGGAAGCCACTCATTCTCTGTAATATTTGTCCTTGGAAATTTCTTACTCACTTTACTGAATTATTTTTAGAGACTTTATAACAAGCATTATGTAATTATTTCAATCAAAGTATTGTCTGATTAAGGTAAACCATCAGAACTTGGTTAAGATGCTTAAAGACAAATGATTAGTGATGTCCCCTAATAAGAAGGAAGGTTTTATCAGGTTTTTTAGAAAATGTAGATACTTATATTATTTACATTATTACCTAATATTGAATATTGGTAGATGCATAAACTAGGAGTATGCAGGCAGAAAGTGCTCTGTGACCACTTTGGTTCTGGAAACTGAAGTGCCAATCTCATGCCTTGAGGCAGGAAAGAAAAGCTGATTTCTTGCCTTGAAAGAAAATCTTACTTGAAAAAACAGCTAAGTCTGGACTTGGAGTTGGCTTAGTTAATAAAAATTTAATGTTAAAATTTCTCTGAAGAAATTATCATGAATTGTTATCATGAATGAATACTGCAATATTTTAAATAATTATTGTCTTCATTTTAAATCTCTCAGGATGCGTTACTATCTTTGATTTGTATGACATCAATTTTGCACCTGAATTACCTTTGATTAGTTGATGCATTATTTAAGATTGCTTGCCTAATATCTTTGTCAATAATGATTCTTCAGTTACAAGTCCAATGTTCTCCACCTAATCTAACACTAGACATTTTGTAATTCTAAAGATTGGAGAAGAAACAATTTGCTGATATAGATCCTTTATCTATAGAAGATTTCCCATTGCCGTTAATAGAAGAGCAACGAGAATCAATCTCGTCCCAGCCAAATGAAGAGGTAAAGGTGTGGTACAGTTTATTGAAAATTACTTCTTTTAGGTTACTAGATTCTTTTAGTGCTTTGAATAGTTCCTGGATAAAATCTTGTCAATATTTCCTTATTGAGGGAATAACAAGTGTGTTTTTAATACAATCAGTTTATATTTACAATGCTGGAAATAATATTTGAGAAATCTAAAAATTTTAACATGTAAAAACATCTAATAGTTATTGACAGAATGTTGCTTGATTTAATGATGAATTAAAATGTGTAATTTAAGGGTCTGAGGGGAATTTTTAGTTTTTATTCAAAACTCAACAATTTTTATAGTGTAAAAAGGTTTTGACTATGAAACTATAATCACTTTGAGTGATTTTTCTATACACTTAAAGCCTGAAAAACTATAAAAACTACTTTACTTAGAAAAGTATTTAGTTATAACATTTTTAGGGCCAAAAATTCTGGGAAAAAGAAAGGCTAAACAGTCCATGTGCATGCGACATATCTCCACAATGTGTTTTTATCATGGATGTTACTAAAGTAGGCTTATAGAAAGAATTCTGTAAGCCATTAGGCTTTGTCTAAAGAATTAATTAGCAGGCTAAAATGGAATTTTAATCACGAACTGTAATGTTGGTTTGACTGCCTACCATTTCAGTATGCTTAGTTTCCCCAAATGTAGCTCAGATCTTCATATTGTTCACAACCTTTTATTTAATGAGTTCATGGAGAAATAAAAACTCAAATGTTTTAGTAATGAGAATGCAGATTAGTGTGAAAAGCTTCCTGACAAAAGAATAAATTAAATAGAGTTTTGATGTACATTATTTGTAATTACTTACTATAATTTTTGTCATTAAGGCTGAAGCATCAGACCAAACAGAAACAGAAAACGCTGAAGGTAAAAAAAAAAAAAAAAGATTTTCTGTTATATAACACGAAATATGAAGGTTTGTGTCTCCCTATGAATAAGAACCTTGTTGAATACAAACATCACTTAGTCCCAAGTAATACATATGCTCACTGGAGTTATGTCAGAATTGATTTGATGTATTCTCACTACATTACCCAGACTCCATTTCAACTAAAACTTCTACACAATGACAGCTTTGCTTGAAACAAGAATAGATTTTGCATCATAAGCTCTTAGTCCATCAGAAATCCATCTGGGTATATCAAAAGAGATAACGATTTATTGAATCTGGTATTGAATAATTGGTATTCTGCTAGGTTCCTTGAGGATTTGTTGATTCACAATATGTATAACACTATTCTTTATGCATATCTGTCTTTAATATCCCACTTATATTGCGTTGTCTGGCCTAAAATTGTTAAGATTTAAGGTATAGCAGGATCACCGCTGTGCTTCTTACTGGAAGTGCCTCTGCATATCCCTGTGGCAATGGGATACTCAGACACATTCAGGACTCTCATGTTGGTTATGATTTTAAACAAGAGTTGATTTGAACTTAATTCAATTCAATGACATTAAGTACACTCAGTGTTGTGTGACCATCATGATATTCATCTCCATGGCCTTTCATGGCTACAAAGCGATAGCTCTCATTTCCCTCCCCTTCCCATGTCTAGTAATCTGGTCTCCTTTCTGTGCTGTCACTTATATAGTATCTGTCCTTCAATATGTGAAACTTCCTTTCTTTCCACACACTTGATGGTTATTGTATGATTTCTGGAGTAATAGCTACCAGATCCTTAATCTTTTATCTAATTATGTTATCTTTCTATTAAAACTGTATGATGTGATTTGCCTACATTTTCTCCCATTTTGGGTGTTGTTCCAGTTTTTGGATAATGTTCTTAAGTTCACAAAAGATTTCAATTTTGTGAAGCTCAGTTTTCATATATTTCTTTTGTTTCTTACACTTTTGTTATTTTCACTGACAATTCTTCACTAAATCTAAAGTTATAAATATTTAGACTCATGTTTTCTTTCTTGAGATTTGATTTTTAGTGTTTTTTGTGTGTGGGGTGTGTATGTGTGTGTATATATATGTATGGGTGTTCCTGTGGATTTTGGAAGACAGACAAATCTCCTGGTGCTCAGGTTACAAGCAGTTATTTGCAGCACTTTGTCACTGTTAGGAACCAAGTTCTGCTCCTCTGCAAGAACAGATATGATATGAGGTCCAGCTCTTTTGTATGTGGAAATGAATTTGATCCAGGACCAATTTTTAAATTAAAACATTTTAACTCTGTTGAGAGGAGTAAAGCTCTATAGCAACATACTTAACTAAGGATCTTAGTGATAAAGGATAATTTTGGGATTATACATCAGGAGGAGTAGAAGTAACATGTTAACAAGGGGAAGAAAGCAACCAGAATGATATACAGCTACCCTGGTTGACATCAGCTTTTCATGTTTAGAATATTCTGTTACAAAAGACCACCCCATATGCCCTAAAAGGCTGAAGTTGTAAAAGTGTACAAGATAATCACGAATGCATTTTTTTTGTGTATTCCAAAGCCCAGTAAAGGACTGTGTTTTAGAGATCCACCATGGTTTTGGGGTAGAACTAGCCTTGCTGAAGCAATGAAGATTAACATGTTTGGCTAATTTTCTAGAACTAAACTAATTTATGAAGGATGTGTTCTTTCTCCACTGAATTGTATTGGGATTGTGGTTGTAAAACAATGAATTAATCTTCTGTATGATTAATTCTATTCTGTTGTAGATGATGTCTGTATTTCTTCCAGAGCCATATTATATTCAATCGTGTTGTTTTGGGGGAAATTTCAAATGGGGATTGTGAGTCTCCCAATTTCATCCTTCATTGTAACATTGTGTCCTTTTTGTCTGTTTGAGGTCTCTTCTAATCTTATACAAATCTTAGATTCAACATATATTCATTGTTAATGAGTATGGATTTTGATATTTATTTCAATGAATCTGTAAATTAACATGACAAGTATTAACTTCTGAGAAATTTTAAATCTTACTCTTTATGACTATGGAACATCTTTTTATTTTGGTATTCTTTGGTTTGTTTTAGCAATATTGGATAGACTTCAGTGAGTTCTAACTGCTTACCTTGCAATTATTATGTGTTTGTTTTTAGTGTTTTCTTATTTTATTTTTACTTATTTTATTGTTTGAATATTATAACAGTTCTTCACACACATGTTCTCTGTAACCTCTGTTCTATTCTCTACTCCATGAATTTGGTATTTTGAGTGTGTGTGTGTGTGTCTGTGTGAATGTTTGCTATGTTTGCCTAGTATGGTAGCATCCAGTGCTATCTATATTATTACAAATGATAGAATTTACTTTATTTTTGTCTTTTTAAGGTCTCTTATAATCCATACAGATTCTTAAGTTTTTCTTTATTTAGGATGATATTGACTGTGTGATTGTTATAAATTGACTTTATTACATTGTGATATGTCTCTTATCTCTAAAATTTTTATCATGAGGGAACATTGGGTTTTGCTAAAACAAAAACACCAAAAAAACAAAAACTTTTCTGCATCTAATGACATGTTTTCAGTCTGTTCCTCTTGTAGATTATATTTATTGATTTATATATGTTAAACTATCCCTGTCTCTCAAAGATGAAGCCAAGTTAATCCAGTTTACAAGTATTTTGTTGAAAATTTTGCATCCACTTTTTTTTTAATTATTTATTTTACATCCTACTCACTGTTCCCTCCCAGTCACACTCTCTCACAATCCTTCACCCCATTCCCTTCCCCCTTGTCATCTGAGATAGTGGGGGCCCCACTGAGTATCCCCTCACCCTGGCACATCAAGTCTCTGTGAAGCACATCCTATCCCACTGAGGCCAGGCAAGGCATCTCACCTAGAAGAACATATACCATATATAGGCAACAACTTTTGGAATAGCCCTTGCTCCAGTTGTTTGGGACCGACATGAAGACCAAGCTGCACATCTACTACATATGTGCAGGAAGGCCTGGGTCCAGCCTGTGTATTCTCTTTGGTTGGTGGTTCAGTCTTGAAGAGTCCCAAGGGTATATTAGTTGACTCTGTTGGTCTTTCTGTGGAGTTCCTATCATTCAGGGTCCACAATCTTTCCTCCTATTTTTCCATAAGAGTTGTTAAGCTCCATCCACTGTTTGGCTATGGGGATCCCCATTTGTCTGAGTCAGCTGCTGGGTGGAGCCTCTCAGAGGACAGCCATGCTAAGCTCCTGTCTGCAAGCATAACAAAGTATCACTAATAGTGCTAGGGATTGGTACTTGCCCATAGGATGGCTCTCAAGTTGGGCCAGTAATTGGTTGGCCATTCTTCAGTCTCTGCTCCATCCCCTGTCCCTGTATTTCTTGTAGACAGAATAAGTTTTGGGTCAAAAGTTTTGTGGGTGGGTTGGTATCCCTATCACTGCAAGAGATTTCCTGCCTGGCTACAGGAGAGGGCCTTTTTAGTTCCATATCCCCAATGCTGTGAGTCACAGCTAAGGTTACCCCCATTGATTCTTAGGTGCCTTCACTATCCCAGGTATATGTTTCCTCCTGGAGATGTCCCTGACCTCCCCACCTCCATCAGCTTGAGATTTATATTCATTCTCATGATCATCTGGCCATCTCTCTTGTCCCTCCCCTCACCTGATCCTGACCGCCCCCCACTCCTTTAACTATTCTCTCTCCCATCCAGTTCCCTCCCCCCATCTGCCTCTTATGACTATTTTACTCACCCTTCTAAATGAGGTTTAAGCTTCCTCACTTGGGCCTTCCTTCTTGTTTAGCTTCTTTGGGTCTGTGAAATATGGCATGTGTATCCTATATTTTAAGACTAATGTCCACTTATAAGTGAGTATATACCATGTGTGTCCTTTTGGGTCTGGGTTGCCTCACTCAGAATTATATTCTCAAGTTCCATCCATTTGCCTTCAAAATTCACAATATCTTGGTTTTTAATAGCAGAATAGTATTCCATTGTGGAGATGTACCACATTTTCTTTATACATTCTTTAGTTAAGGGACATTTAGGTTGTTTCCAGTTTCTGACTATTACAAATAAAGCTGCTGTGAACATCATCAAGCAAGTGTCTCTGTGGAATAATGGAGCATCTTTTGAGTATATACCCAGGAGTGACATAACTGGGTCTTGAGGTAGAACTATTCCCAGTTTTCTGACTAACTGCCATATTGATTTACAAAGTGGTTGTACAAGTTTATTCTCCCACCAGCAATGGAGGAATGGTCCCATTGTTCCATATCCTCGCCAGCATGTGCTTCCCTTGAGTTTTTGATCTTAGCCATTCTGATGGGTGTAAGACTGAACCTCAGAGTTGTTTTAATTTGCATTTTCCTGATGACTAAAGACTTTGAACATTTCTTTAAGTGCTTCTCAGCAATTCTCTGTTGAGAATTTTCTGTTTAGCTCTGTACACCATTTTTTAATTGGGTGATTTTGGGTGCTGGTGTCTAAATTCTTGAGTTCTTTATAAATTTTGGATATTAGCCTTCTGTCAAGTGTAGGGTTGGTGATGATCCTTTTCCAATCTGTAGGCTGCTATTTTTGTCTTATTGATAGTGTCCTTTGCCTTACAGAAGCCTTTCATTTTCATGAGGTCCCATTTGTCAATTGTTAGTTTTAGAGCCTGTGCCATTGGTATTCTGATCAGGAAATTGTCTCCCGTACCAATGTGTTCAAAGCCATTTCCCATTTTCTCTTCTATGAGATTTAGTGCATCCAGTTTTATTTTGAGGTCCTTGATCCACATTTACTTGAGTTTTGTATAGGGTAATAAATATGAATCTCTTTTCATTCTTCTACATGTAGACATCCAGTTAGATCAGCACCATTTGTTGAAGATGTTTTCTTTTTTCCATTGTATGGTTTTTGCTTCTTTGTCAAAGATCAAGTGTCTAGGTCATCAATTCTATTTAATTGATCAACTTATCTTTCTCTGTGCCAATACCATGCAGTTTTTATCACCATTGCTCTGAAGTACAGCTTGAGGGCAGGGATGATGATTTCCCCAGAAGTTCTTCTATTGTTGAGAATTGTTTTCTCTGTCCTGGTTTTTTCCATATGAAGTTGAGGATTGCTCTTTTCATGTCTGTGAAGAATTGTGTTGGAATTTTGATCATGATTGAGTTGAATCTGTCGATTGCTTTTGGTAAGATGGCCATTTTCACTGTGTTAATTTCTACCAATCAATGAGCATGGGAGATCTTTCCATCTAATATCGCCTTCAATTTCTTTCTTCAGGGACTTGAAATTCTTGTCATATAGAGAAGAATTCTTGGTGAATATTACTAGTGGCTATTGTAAAGGAACACTGCCAGACTCATTCTATGAAGCCATAGTCACCCTGATACTTAAACCACACAAAGACTCAACAAAGAAAGAAAACTTCAGACTGATTTCTCTTACAAATATTGATGCAAAAATACTCAATAAAATACTCAGAAATTGGATCTAGGAATATTTCAGAAACATCATTCATCATGATCAAGCAGTCTTCATCCCCGGGATGCAGAGATGGTTCAATATACAAAAATCCATCAACATAATCCACCATATAAATAAACTGAAAGAAAAAAAATCACATGATCATCTATTTAGATGCTGAAAAAAAGCCTATGACAAAAATCCAACACCCCTCCATGTTAAATATATTAGAGTGATCATGGATACAAGGCACATATCTAAACATAATCAAAACAATATATAGCAAGTCAACAGCCAACAGCCAACATCAAATTAATTGGAGAGAAACTTAAAGCAATTCCACTAAAATCAGGGAAAAGACAAGACTGCCCAATCTTTCCCTATCTATTCAAAATAGTATTTGAAATTCTAGCCAGAGCAATAAGACAACCAAAGGAAATCAAGGAGATACAAATTGGAAATGAAGAAGTCAAAGTATTGTTATTTGCGGATGATAAGAGACTATACATAAGTGACCCTAAAAATTCTACCAGAGAACTCTTACATCTGATAAACACATTCAGCAAAGTGGCTGGATACAAAATTAACTCAAAGAAATCAGCAGCCTTCCTTTACACTAATGAGAAACTGTCCAGGAAAGAAATTAGAGAAACGACATCCTTTACAATAGCCACAAATAACATAAAATATTTTGCACCTATGTTAATAATTTTCTTTTTATGTTCAGTCTTTTTATGGTTGTGATACTTCCCCCTCCCCCTCCCCCATTCCTTCTTTCATTTTTTTCTATTTTCATGTTGATTTCTATCTTGATGCCATTTGTTTTGTTTGTTTTGTTTTTTTTCGAGACAGGGCTTCTCTGTGTAGCCTGGAACTCACTCTGTAGACCAGGCTGGCCTCGAACTCAGAAATCCGCCTGCCTCTGCCTCTGCCTCCCAAGTGCTGGGATTAAAGGCGTGCGCCACCACTGCCCGGCAAAGCCTACAACACCCGGTATTCTCCCATCCAAGTACTAACCAGGCCCGACTCTGCTTAGCTTCCGAGATCAGACGAGATCGGGCGCGTTCAGGGTGGTATGGCCAGAGACGCCATTTTCATTCAGTAGTGAATTCTTCAGTTGGTACACTTTTTGCCATTTCTGTTGTTGTTTATATTTAGTTTTAATCCATGATGTTAAGACAGGATATAGGCTGTTATTTCAATTTTCTCCTATCCATTGAGACTTGCTTTGTGTGGGAGTATGTGATCAATTTTGGAGAAAGTTTAATGAGCTGCTTAAAAAGTTATATATCTTTTTGTGCTTGATTAAAATGTTTTGTAGAAGCCTGTTCAGTCTATTTGATTTATGACACTATTTAACCGTAACATTTCTTTGTTTAGTTTTTACCTGGATAATCTGTCTATTGGTGAGAGTGAGAATTGAAGTTACCTACAAACACTATGTTAGGCATAATATGTGATTTTAGTTGTTGGGTTTCTTTTATGAAATTGTGTTCCCTTGTGTTTGGTGCATAAATGTGGACATTGGAACATCCTTTTGGTGGATTTTTCCTTTGATGAGTATGTAATGTCCCTCCCTATCTCTTTTGATTAGTTTAGTTTTGAAGGTTTTGCTTAATATTAAAATGGCTACAACTGCTTGCTTCTTAGGCCCATCTGCTTGGAATAACCTTCCCCTATCCTTTACCCTGAGGTAATTTCTATATTTAATGGTGGAATGTGTTTCTTAAATGCAGCAGAAAGCTGGATCCTGTTTTCTAACTCAGTCTGTTACTCTATGCCTTTTCATTGGGAAATTGAGATTATTACTATTGATAATTACTATTGAGCAGTATTTATTAATTCATATTATTTTGTTGGAGTGGTATGGGTCTTTCCCACCTTTTGAATTACTACTTACTATTATTATTCCTTGTTTTATTTCCCTGGGTGTAGTTAACCTTATCTTGACAGTAAAACTTTTCTTTCTCTGTCATTTGTAGAACTGAATTGGTGAACAGAAATTGTTTAAATTTATTTTTATCATGGAATGTTTTGTGATTGATGCTGCATCTGTGCTTTTTGAGACTTTGTAATACATCTGTCTGGGTTTTTCTGGCTTTCAAAATCTCCTTTGAAAACCTGGGTGTTATTCTAATATCCCTTCATTTATATATGACTTGTTTTTTTTTTTTCCATTGAAGCTTTTAGTATCATTTCTTTGTTGTGCATATTTAGTATTTTTTTTTTTTATTATGTGTTGTGGGGAATTTCTTTTCTGGCTTTGTCTATTTGGTATTCTGTATACTTCCTGTTCCATGATAAGTATGACTTTCATTAGATTGAAGGCATTTTTTTCTATGATTTTGTTTAAAATATTTTAAATACTTTTTTTCTGTTTCTTTATATTTTTTCTTTATTGTCCCTCTCATCTTCCTTCCTTCTGCATATAGGGGTGCAATTTCCAATATCTAGTTCCTGTATAAATTTCTGTTGTTTATTTCATTTTCTTATATTAACAAATAAGGAAAAAAATTCGTCAATATATTACGTTTAATTAAAATTTTTATTTTTAAGAATTTTGTAATAAGTACTGTATTACATAATTTTCACTCCTCCTTCTCTCTTTGAAATACCTCCTATGTTACCCCTCCCCCAAATTTATAACCACTTCCTCTTTAAACAAATATATAAGTACATACTTATGTGTACACACACGGACACACAAACACATATACACACACAACATGTACAATTCATAAACACACAAGCAACACACACAAACAAAGAAACAAACAAACAAAACTGGTTCTTCCTCTTTTAGGAACCATTAATTCCCTGTAGCTCTTTACCTAGAGGTGAAGCCTTGTGAAATTTCCTTCATCCACATTGGCATGTCAACTGTTGTGGTCATTGCGCTATTCTTGTTTATACAACTGTCTTGTTGAGATTTCATATTGTAGCATCCCTGTCATGTTTAGAAGTCAGTATTTCTCAGCTGGCTACAAATGGTCAAAGTATGGTCATGTCAGACTTATCATTTGGGTTATTTACATTTAAAAGTTAGAGAAATTGTTGCTGCCATTTTCTTTTATATTTGAAATCTAGATACTCGTAATAGATAGAAATTTCTGTTTAGTATACTAAATGATTGTTTTTATGTAGGTCCTTTTGAGACACCAAGTGAAAGTCCAAGTGAAGATGATGATTTGCTGCCAGAAGACGAGGCACCTACAATGGAACAAATCGAAGACATAGGGAGACACAAATGTGAGCATAGTCACAGAGAATTTTGACTAGATTATTATAAGCTAAACACAACTCCAAGACACTTTCCCTTGGATCATGATTACTTATATAAGGATATACTTTATAGCTTTATTCTAATAACTTTGAAATTTCATTCTTCTAAAGTTTCAAATACACGAATAGATAGATAGATGATACATAGACAGATAAATAGTATTCTAATTACTCTTCTCTCCTCTCTGCTCTATTGTCTTCCTTTCATCCTAGCATACCCACTCTCATTTCTACCCTTTCCTGTATTCATGAGTTAAAACTTTTTCATATATATATATGAAAAAGTATATATATACTTTAAAATACCCAAAGGACTAATATGCAATCTCTGGTACCTTTTGGCTACTACTTGAATGGTCAGTGACCACTCTGCAGTTTGTTCTCCACACACATTTCTCACTTCATCTCCACTGTCTTTTTGTTGCATAGTTTGTGAATTTAGGTTTGTACTTCTCTACCTGTAGTGGTGCACAAGTGAGATGGATTTTGCTTAGCAGAAGTTTCATCATAAATCTATTTCTCTTTAGCACTTTATATCGCTACAAACCCACCTGATATCATGAGTTTAATTTCAAGAACGCAATCTGAAATTGATAATCTTGAGGCCACCAATGATGAGAATATGCGTTGTAAGTAATTATTAAAATATTATAAAGCTGTTTTCAACTGAATTCAGGATAGTTCTTTCCTTCCTTTTGTAGTTACAGGAATAATTATGTTAGCTTTTTATTTTGTAATGTAATTCATTCTTATTTTTTTATTAATGATTTACCTGTAGTTACTATATTCAGTTTTAATTTCTCTACTAACCCTGATGTACAGAATCTTACTTTAGTCCTAATAAAAGATACTGTCATATCACTTCTGTAGCTATATGTTTGTTAGAATTTGCCCCAACATAAGGGAATGCTAGAGCTGTAAGGCAGGAGTGGGTGGGTGATTGGAGGAACTCTCCCATGGAAGCAGGGGGAAGGAGGATGGGATGGGGATTGCGGAGGGAAAACCAGGAAGGGGAATAGCATTTGAAATGTAAATAAATAAAATAACCAAGAAAAAAAGAGTTAAAAATTATCATTTTTTCTGTTCATGAAGTTCTACATTTTTTTAGTCTGATGTATTTATGATACCTCATTTTCCTTCTTAACAATATAATCTTTCTTCACATTTATGGCTTTTCCACATACCTTTTATGATGAATATGATAATGGGATTTTTCAAATACAATTAGCTCTATTTTAATTAGTAATTGTAACCACATTTAATTTATTTACTTCTTAGTTTGAAATTTAAGTATAGCATGTTTTTTATGTCTTGACTTTTTATCTAGTTTTATTACTGTCTTTTAATGCTGTATAGTTTTATAACATCATATATTTTCACTTAGGGCAATATAATGGCAAATATTTTAAACTTTTAATTTTTGATAATCTTGTCTTAATACTCTAAGAAAACTAGAGAATATATTATTGACCTGAGTATTTGAAAAGTAACATAATGTTCATAGTTCAGGTAGATCATCTTCTTTATTAGTTTATTGTCACAGAATATGGAATTCCTTATGCCTGAAAAAATGAAACAAAATTACATTGAATAATTAATGTATGTTATGAATTTAGTATTTATATAAGAGGAATGGCTTCAATTCTGTGCTTTGTAAGCCTTTTTCTTTGTAGCCCCAAGTATGGGGAAGGGTAGATTTAAAAATATTGTGTCAGATGCCAAGAGATGCTAGAAAAAATTATAGTGACTATAGTTGTATTATTTGTTTTGAGCGGTTGCTTCATGAGCATGCATCCCCTTGCTCTTTTAGAAATTCCTAT
The DNA here is from genome assembly GCA_021653895.1 of Mastomys natalensis. Taxonomy (NCBI): domain Eukaryota; kingdom Metazoa; phylum Chordata; class Mammalia; order Rodentia; family Muridae; genus Mastomys; species Mastomys natalensis. The sequence continues at coordinate 1,956,161 of JAJTUV010000360.1, read as the reverse complement.
TAAACTATGCTGATTAATTTACTTTGTCTTTATTGCCTTAAATTTTGTGTTAGTTTTGACATTAACTGTAAGATAGATATTCATGTACTTTTATTTGTTTACATATTTCTTCTTATAGTTCTCTTCAGTTTAGAATACTTCTTATATTATCTACCATATAAGAATCTCCCCATATTTCATCTTTTTCTTTTCCTGATATTAATGGAACTATGTTATATTTATTCTTTTTGGAACTGTGTTATACTTATCCCTTTTGGAGAAGATTACTGAACCTAAGGGCTCAAATGTGATAGGCAGTCTACTGCTAATCTATTTCCAGCCTGATTTTTTCATCAGTACATTCATAATGTGTCATTTTTTTTTTACATGTTTCCTTTCACTGTAAATAGTTTACATTTAGGTTGTATATAAATACAGTGTAACCACTATTCCTTGCCCCATCACATGTACATACAAACACATACACATGCATAGACACACAATGTCAAACTTTTAAATGAGGGAACACCCATAGAAATACAAAATTATCCATGTCTTCATGAAGCAAGAGGTTGTCCCTTCATTATGTCAGTAAAAGCACAACTTTATAAAAACCCAATTTTAATATTATCACTATTGGAAAGTCAAATATTCTAATATGACCTCTTCACTTTCTCCTATTTTTATTTTTGTTATACAATTATCACATGATATTTTTATACATGCATTAATATCTATCTATCTTTCTTCTACTCTTGTCCCATAGCTCTGTTTTCTCTTCAATCCATAGAAATCATTCTTCTACTTTCAAGGCATTTCTTTCTTAGTTTTCAACCATGAGATAACATGTAGTATTCATAACATGGTCTTTCTGTGCTTAGCTTATTTACTGGGCATGTTGTCCTCCAGTTATATATTTTTTTCTGCAAAGGCCAAATTCTATCTTTATATCTTAATAATATTTTCTATTGAGTATGTACACCACATAGGCTTTAGCCATCTGTAATGTCAATTGATGATGACAGGTTCCTTTGCTGGTTTTTTTATCTTATCCATAGAAAACATGGATAAGATAGGTCTCTGTTTTATACACTGATTTTGCTTCATTTGAGTATATACTGGGGAGTAAAATAATTGGATTATACGGTTCTACTTACAACTTTCTGAAGAAACTTTATACCATTTCCCATAGTGGGTGCACTAATTTATATCCCCATCAACAGTGCACAAGGGTTCTTTTCTTCAGATGTTCACCAGTGTCTGTTTTATTATAGCCATTCTGACTTACATCTCGTAATGGTTTTGACTTGCATTCCCTGGTTATTAATGTTACAGAGTGTGTCCATGTATTGACTATTTGTATTTCTTTTAAAGTATGTCTATAGTAGCCTTTTCAAATTGAATTCTTTAATTTTTGGTGTTAGGATCCTTTACGTTTTTACATATTTTAGCTATTAACTGACAACTGAAAAAGATTTTCTCCCTTTCTGTAGACTGCCTTTTCACTCTGATGATTGTGAGTTTGGTAGGATCCCACATGTCAGCTTTGTTTTGCTTACTATGATATTGGAATCTTATCACAAAATCCATTGCTTGTATCATTATCTGAACATTGTTTCCTGTATTCCTCAACATTTTTGTTTTAAGACTCATGTTCAGGTCTCCATTCAGTTTTGAGGTGATTTTTATCCAAGGTGAGAGATGACTCAAGTTTCATCTTCTGCATGTAGATGTCCAGTTTTCCCAGCACCCTTAATTAGACGATGGACATTTTCCAGTGGGTTTTTAGCACCTTTAGGGACTATCACTTAGTTACAGACATGTGGTTTTATTTCTAGGTTTTTTATTTACTCCACTATCTGTTGTTGCTCTTTTAATGTCAATTCAATATTATTTTGTAATGGATCTGTAGTATTCTTTGTATCTATTTTTTATTGGATATTTTATTTACATTTCAGGTGTTATCCCCTTTCCCCATTTCCTCCCCACCCAGAAACCCTCTATCCCATCCCCCCTCTTCCTGCTTCTATGAGGATGTGCCCCCACCTATCTACTCACTCCCATCTCCCCACCCCCGAATTCCCCACATTGGCTAACATTTTATTTATTCTTTGAGAATTCTGTACAATGTATTTTGAACATATTCACTCTATCAACTTCTTACTTGATATTTTTTTTTATTTTTTTTTTATTTTATTTTTTTATTTTCAGCAAATCAAAAAAATTTAAAAAGCATTCAAACAGAATAAAATGAAAAGAAACAAACAAGCAAAATACCAAGGGTCAGATATACTTATACAAGAATTCTATAGAGCCTTCAAACAAGCAATACTTTTTGAGTTATGTTTAAAAAAATTCAGAACCACAATAAGCTCCTTCACAAAGCAAATAATATTGAAATAGTGAAATCAAGTGTAAACCCAACAAAAATATATAAGTTATAGTCTAGTATCCCTCATGAATATACATACAAAAATTCTCAATGAAGTAGTTGCAAACTGAATACAAGAGATATAAAAAAATAATATTCCATGAATAACTGAACAACTGTTTGTTTTGTTTTGTTTTTTTTTTTTAAGAAGACCATACTCCATATACAGGCTGCATGTTTTGGGATAGCCCCCACTCCAGATGTTTGAGACCTACATGAAAACCAAGCTGCACATTTACAACATATGTGCAGGGAGGCCTAGGTTCAGCCCATGGAGGTAGATCTGTGTAGACTAGGTATGCTCCACGGTTGGTGATTCAGTCTCTCAGAGCTCCAAGGGTTCAGGTTCGTTTACTCTGTTGATCTTCCTGTGCAGTTCCTATCTCCTTAGGGCCCGCAATCCTTCCACCTATTCTTCTTTAAGAGTCCTCAAGCTCCATCCACTGTTTGGCTCTGGATGTCTGTATCTGTCTGAGTCAGCTGCTGGTTAGAGCCTCTCAGAGGACAGCTTGCCCCTGTCTGTTCTCAGGCTGGAGGTTTAGATCCTGGGACTCTGGTTGAATCTTTTGATATAGCGGCCTTATTCATAATAGCCAGAAGCTGGAAAGAACCCAGATGTCCTTCAACAGAAGAATGGATACAGAAAATGTGGTACATTTACACAATGGAGTACTACTCAGCCATTAAAAATAATGAGCTCATGAAATTCTTAGACAAATGGATGGAGCTAGAAAATATCATCCTGAGTGAGATGACCCAATCACAAAAGAACACACATGGTATGCACTCACTGATAAGCGGATATTAGCCCCAAAACACACAATACCTAAGATGCAACGCAGAAACCTCATGAAACTCAAGAAGAAGGAGGAAGACCAAAGTGAGGGTGCTTTTGTCCTTTTTAGAACGAGTATCCTTACTTGATATTAACTTACTCCTGAACTTAACCAATGAGCTCTTAACACTTTTTTGTACAGTATTTATTGTTTGTTCTTGTGTAAGAGGGGTTTCTTTTTGTGTGTGTGTGTGTATGTTTGTGTGTGTGTGTTTTTTATAATTTTTTAATCTTTATTTTACAGTCCAGTCATTATCACCATCCCAGTCCACTTTTTGACATTTCCTCATCTCATTCCTCCTCTCCTGTCTCCAAGAGGATGTCCCTAACAACTCTACCCCAACAGAACTTCCCACTCCCTGGGGCCTCAAGTCTCTTGAGAGTTAGGTGCATCTTCTCTCGCAGAGGCCAAACCAGGCAGTCCTCTACTGTATATATGTTGGGGGCCTCATATCAACTAGTATATGCAGCCTGGTTGGTAGCTCAGTGCCTGAGAGATCTCTGGGGTCCAGGTCAGTTGAGACTGGTGGTCTTCCTATGGAGTCACCCTCCTCCTCAGCTTCTTTCAACCTTTTCCTAGTTCAGCCACTGGTGTCTCCAGCTTCTGTCCTTTAGTTGGGTGTAAGTAACTGCATCTGACTCTTTCAGCTGCTTGTTGGACCTCTTGCATGGCCATCATGCTATGCTTCTATCTGTAAGTCACTATAGCATCAGTAATTGTGTTAGGCCTTGGAGCCTTCCCTTGAGCTGGATTCCAATTTGGACCAGTCACTGGACCTCCTTTTCCTCAGTCTCTTCTCCATTTTTGTCCCTGTAGTTCATTTAGACAGGGACAATTCAGGGTCAGAATTTTTGACAGTGGGATGGCAACCCCATTCCCTCCACTTGATGCCTTGTCTTTCTACTAGAGATAGCTTCTACAAGTTCCCTCTCCTCACTGTTGCATACTTCATCTAAGGTCCCTCCCTCTGAGTCCTGAGCATCTCTAGAGTTTTCTTATTTCTCACTATTTCTCCTGTTCTCCACTCTTGATAATTTTCCTCTTTCATGTTACCTGTCTTTTGTCCAATGCCCTTCCCTAATCCTTCTCATAACTGAATGGTCTTTTCTCTTGTTCTCCTTTCCAGATGATTATATTTTACCCACACACGTTTGTATATATACTTACACTCTTTTGGATTAATTTATTTTAGCTCTATTATTTATGGCAATCTCTTTCTCCTGATCTGGGTTTACCTTGTTCTCCGTTTTCTGAGAATTTAGGCCATTTATTTAAAGCTATTCTGTTTGTTGGTGTAATTGTTCCTCTTGGTACTGCGCTTGCTCTCCAGTACAGGTCTAGGAACACTGTATTTCCATTTTCTTTTGTTTTAAAGGATTTTAACAGTTTCCCTTCTGAAACGGAGATTTCTGGTTTCTTTGGAAACTCAGTTATGTCAAATGACGTTTTGCTGGGACACACAGGTAAAAGGATGTTTTGCTAAAGCAGAAATGTGAAACAATGTTGAAGCAGACACATGAAAGAATGTTTTGCTGAAACAGACATATGAGAGGACTCATAATGTTTAAAAGGAATGTAAATATGACCCCCAGACAGGGGTTGAGGGTGACTCTGGCATTGGTTCGCCTTGCTTGCTAGTCTTTGCTTTTCAAGACTTCATAGAGAGTGTCTTCATAAAGAGTAACTTTTTGTGACATTCTTGTGACTTCTTGCTGCTTCTGTGGATTCAAGCCAATTGATGTAGTCACATAATTTCTTCTGAATTGAACTGCCATTGTTAATTTGTGAGTGTGACTGTTGAGTAGACTGGACTAAAACTGCTGTGTTGGTATTTTGCTAGAAGACCGGACTGCTGACAATGAAGATTTGAATAACCCCAAAGAACTATTTCTAAACAGGTCCACAACCCCTGTTTCCTATTAACCTTCCTTTTCCTCTACCTCTCTTGCAGATAGTGGGCTAAAGGGGAGGTTGAAAAATTTAAGAACCCATACTAAAGTAGGTTTTGAAAAATCAAAGCCTATAATTTTTGCACAGCTCATGTGGTGGAAGTTCCATGAGCGCCTCAGCAGTGGGTGGAGTTGGTCTGCAGCAGCAGTGGAAATCCACGCAGTCAGTGACAGCAGGTAGCGGCAGATACAGTCCATGTGGCGGTGGCAGCAGCCGTGGCAGGCCATGTGGCATCAGTCTCACATGGTCACAGCAGCCAGGTGCAGCAGCCAGCAGTGACTGCACAGTGGGTCGTGGTTCCCAAAGTCTTAGGCCTAGGCCCAAATGCACCAATGAAATACATCCATACATGGCTTAGAACAGACCACACCAGACCAAACGGTTCCAAGTGGGGTTTATTCAGAAGATAGGGCAAGTATTGGGGCGGGGGCGGAGAAGAAGAAGAAGATGGAAGAAGAGAAGGAAGAAGAGAGGTCAGGGGTTTCTGCCTGTTTTATATGGGTGGTGACATAGCCTCTCCCAGGTGAAGGTGGGAGGTAGCCAGGTGGATTCTGGGAATGTATGGTGGTTGCCTTGGCAAAGATGTGGGGGTTGCCTAGATGTGATGTCACTGGGTTCGGAGCCTGACACCAACACCCTTCCTTTATTACAAATATATTGGCCAGTTATTTTGACTAGTCTCTCTCCTCACCCCCAGTAGACTAATTTATTTGAGTTTTTATTTCTATTTTTATTTCATTTCAATTTTTCTTTTTATATTGTACTTGATGTTTTTATTTAACTTCTGAAATGCATGGGAAATGGGCCTGTTTTTAAAAGTAACTGTAAAGAATCATATTTACCTAAAGGAATACCTCGGCTTTGTTTCCTACTCGTCTTCTTGCAGGTAACCAACTGCATTGTTTTTTATATCTTTACTGTATTTTATTTTATAAAGATTAGTCACTTCTTTCCCCAAGTCTCTTCTTTCTTATGGAGAATACCAAGCACATGAGTGATCCTTCTCATTCTTTTTCCCCATTTAACATTACCTCCAAGTAATGCCTATACATTGTTTTACAGATATGTTTAGTATATCATATTGTATGTGCCCTAGTTTTTTAACCTAGTCTCCATAATTGAACTTTGACTATATTGTGATTGCTATAATAATCTTGTACATATACATTGCTACTGTCCTAAAATTTATGTGCATTAGCATAAAAGTACAAACAGAACAGCAAAACTAGAAATTAAGATAAAAAGTTAGTATATGTTTATAAATTAAGGACATGAATTTGATAATACCCATTAGATCACTTTAATATTTTCTCAAATTATACTAACCTAGTTAATCATTTTGGGGGAGGTGAAGAAAGCTGCTGTATACATTTTATAAATTTGAAAGATAGGTATTTGTTCTCTTATTTACCATACTAAATATATTTTATGTAGATGAAGAGCAAGATAAAAATTTTGACAAAGAAGACTTAGGCATGAGAAGAAAATCAAAGAGAAGAAAAGGTTCCAAGATTGGGAAACTGCCTAGTAAGTATGAGAGTTATACAACATTATATTAATTAAACTCATCACACCATTTTTCTTTGTTCATGAAATTTTGAAATTGATGTTATAGAAATTTGCATTTTGTTCTAAAATACCTTAAGATAGTTAGAGAACCATGAAAAGGAGCTTGAGCCCTTTGTCTGGTATTTCTGATTCTGTCAACCAAGACCCTGAAACCAGGCAGCAATTGACTTTTAAAATGTGTGTCCTACCTTTCAGCTACCTCCTGCAAATTATATTTTTAAAAATTGCAGCAAGCACCTCTTCCCTGTGCTAATAACCATTTGTCATACTCTCAAATAAGTGGGCAGAGATGTGGCTGCAATCTTTAACTCAAATAACAGTGAGTATTGGTGTCACATGGTAGAAGGACAAGTTGTGACTTGTTGGAAAGCTTCCAGCAACTTCTTAATTGTAGCTCTCCTCAAAGGAAATGACTTTCTGGTAACACATAGGTAGATGGTGTTAAGGATTCCACATGGGAAAATGAGAGTGCAAGGTGTTAAGATGTCTCACCATAGCTAGGTCTCTTTTATTCCTGTTGGAGCAATGGAGACCAGTGGTTAACCATCAGAATGATACACCATGCCTATTACAAATCATGTCTAGAATCTCACAAGGCTTCTAGATAATTGTGTCTTGTAATCAATAATTGCCCATCTGATTGCCATATATGTGTCATTAGGGCAGAATTTGCCATTCAGACAAGGTCATCAATAGGATTTGGGTCCCTTTCTTCCTCTGAAGTGGGAACTTTCCCATTGTTGGTAGCTCTTCTGAGAACGTTTAATGGCTCGTGGAGTATATTGGTAGTATATGGTGAGCTATTTCATGAACAGGTACACTGATCATCATCAGCCAGTTCACAGGGTACTCAGAGCACTTGTGGTGTCACTTTCTATATATCTATTCATTTATTTTAGACAATTTCAAGAACTGAGCAAAGAAGCTTTTGTTTGTCAGAGGAACTGTAAACATGTAGTTCCTCATTAACTGAACATTTGGAACATCATTTGACCTACATCTAGGCCATAAGATCCTTTTAGAGAGCCCATCAATGTACTACCTTAAGAATTCACTGTCCCCCCCATTATGTTGAGAACTGTATTGCATATATTGTCCAAGTATAAGCACTAATTATCATTAATTATATTGTGTTCATTATTGCTGCCTCTTGGCAGTATCTTCTATTGCATATTCATAATTTTCTAGTTACTAGCTAGATTCCATTATGTGCAATGACCTGACTTTATGAAGGGTTCTATGCCTTTTGTGGGATAACATAAAACAAAATATCCCCTTTTGTTTGTGGTTTAACTTTATTTTTAAAATATTGGGAACATGCACATGATTCCTAAACTAAGACATGAAAAAAATGTACAAGTACGGAAATACCCAGGGCTTCCCTACTCCATTTTGCAGCTAACCATGTGTACTATTTTCGGATGTTTCATGTATATTTTATTTGGTAAAAGTAACTATATGTGATTTTCCCTTTTATCTTCCATTGTTTACCTTTCTTCCTTGTATAAAAGGGAGTATACAAGCCCATTCCACCAGGTGTATTCTCCAAATACAGAGAACCTTTCAAACAAATTTTCAGCTCTATATACAGTTGTTTCATTATAATGTGCAATGACCACAGCCTATAATATGTACTCTCTTTAAGGAGCTGTATAATGTGCCTATTTAGACTGACTTTTCATGATTAAACACGTATATTCATTTTCAATTACAGACAGTGAAATAATGAATAAACCTAAACATAAATTTTTGTTATTTTGCCTATAAAAACCTGTGTGATCTGTAATATATAAGCAACTTAAGAAAAGCAGGAGCTGGAGAGATAGCTGTGCAGTTAAGAGTGCTTGCAGCTCTTCCAAAAGACCTGAAATCATTTCCAAGTTGCCATATCTAGTGGCTCACGACTACTTGTAACTTGAGCTTCAAGGGTTCCAGTGCTGTCCTGTGGGGTCTAGACATACCAATACACATGAAGATACATAAAAAATAAGAGCAGCAAACGATAACTATATTGTATATATAAACTATAAATTGACAAAGTTTACCATTATATAAACTAAAACTGTACCACTTTCTTACCATGTCTGACATTTAGACATTGTGAGCATTAATGAGCATCTAACATTATGCTCATTTATTTATGACTGAAAACATGGCAGAGAATAACACTGTCAAATTGTTTGAATGTGAAATAGAGACTTCACAATAATTCTAGTTTTTGTTTATTGCAATAACATTTCTTTGTATATAGCTCATGAGGAGGAATCAGATACAGTGCTTTATGAAGAAGCAAGAAAAGCCAAAGTTCCATCACAGAAGCAAGGTACTTCTAGAAGAAAAGGAATTGCTTATAAGCATAAAACCTATAAATTATTTGCACTATTTTGAGTAGGACCAGTGGAGATCAGTTCTCTTGTCTCAGCTTCTAGAAGGTTGGAAGAGCATATGTACAACTCTATACTAAAATTATCTTAATCACACCCAAACTGTTTTTATTGGTTCAAGAGTCTGTATTTTACTATATGTGTTCCAGGAGTATTCTTGTTAGCCATGTAATGACTGACAAACAAAAGCTAAGGTATGCATTGCTTTTACTCAGTAGGTCCAGATGTAGAAATTTCACAAACATGATTATGTGCTGAATCTCTAAACATGTGTGCTCCCTTTCACCAACTCAAGTAGTCAAAGTTCTAAAAGACTGTTTGCTCTATAAACCTGTACACTGAATTCATTCCACATGTTTCCACTGTTGAGTACAATTGTTGCTGGAACTGAAAGATAAATATGCTTTACAGAGGCTGATGAAAAGGGTGGCCAGTGGCCATGGTGGCCTCTCAGATGGCCTCTAAGGCAATCTGTAGGGTTGGATTCACTCAGAAGTTGAGATCTGCTTGAAAAATTCATAGATTGCTCTTGGTGGCATCTCAATGATAGTAATGAGAGGGTTCTAGTAGCAGAGAAGACCCATAAACATCATCACTTCTTTTGTGTTTTTATGGGACGAATATAGACCGAAGTTTGGCAGTGAGCTACTCCAGGACAAGACACCATGTGCTTTCCAAATTTCTCAAAAGATTTCACTTAAATATTTGGTCCATGTACCTTGTCTGTAGTAATGGACAAGTCATGTTATATCAGAGTCAACAGAGCATGGATTCCTTGTTAGCTGCTGCCATCGCCTAGCTCTGCCACTGGGTCATCACAGTCATCTAGCACAAGCAGTCACTGGCACTCACTGAGTTAATAAGGGTACTTCCTTTATGACAAAAGGAAATATTCCTGTCTCTGTAGTCTCTGCAAATGGATGGAGAAATGAACTGGAGAGACTTGCAATATTACTCTCATATTTTTAACTAATGAACACAAAAGGCAATGCTATTGCAAACTTCTTGGAAATTTGAACTTTCGATTTAAAACAGGCATTTTTGGAGACAAAGTTTGACACATACCAGATTGCCCTTACAAAGATGTCATTGAATCCCCTGTGTCCACCTCCTGAGTACTAAGATTTTAGGCATGTGCCCACACAAAATTTCAAGCACTTTTTCATATATTAAACTAAATGTACCTCTTTTACACAGTTTCTGATGCAGATGCTTATGAAGTGCTTAGCCCTGAAAGTCAAGACTCAGTCTCAAAACCACATGGATATACAAAGAAACAAAGAACTCACAAAAGAGGAAGAGGCAGTGGTAAGTATAAATATTCCAGGTAGTTTACATTAGGCTCTTAAGGTGGTCTTTTATTTTTCTTTATGAATCTGTATATAAGCATATAGTTTCCAAAATCTTACCCCTGCACTAAAATGCTAATTTCGTAACTTAGGAAAGAATTAATCCTAGAACTATGTAGCTCATGCTGGCCTTGAACTTGCATTTTCATGCCCCATCTTTCCAAGCAGAACTTTTGACTCTAAGATTAATTAGTAGCCACTAAGTGTAATAATGCTTGACTCCCAATAGCAGATAATGTCCACTGTTATGTCTTTCAGAGTTTCAGTGTGTCTCTGGACTTATGTGGCAGCTCAAAAGAATATTCCCACCATTGAATTTAACCAAAGTCATTCTTTCAGGATGGAATCAGAACCAGAACATGAAAACATTATTTTATTCACTATCTACCCTACAACACTATGCGCGCGCGCGCACACGGCGCGCACCCACACACACACACACAGAGAGAGAGAGAGAGAGAGAGAGAGAGATCTTAAAGGTTGTGGTTTCTCTGACTTAGCCAGTGGTGACCTACACATGGCCATTGGCTCCAAACACAAATATAGTTACTATTGAGATAAGTAAGGTAAATAGAAATAAGTAGTCAGATAGCCTAAAGAGTTATCTAGGAAGTCTTGTTACGACCTCCAGGCATCCTTCTGCTTATGGCCCCTAAAGAAAGGAAGGCTCTCCTAACTTATCTGCTAACCTGACAAGTTTGTCACAAGGAACATGCCAATATCAAGGAAACGAGTATAGATAGCTGAGTAATCCCATCCACAACGAGAATTCTCTTATGTGCTGAGTCATTAATTATGACTGAGAGCGTGGCAGTTTTCTCTAGAATCTAGAGTCTAGAGTAACATCCCATGAGTTTGAGAGATCAGAACCAGGAATTACCTCAATATGGTAGAGAGCTAGTCCTTCCTCTCAAATTGAATATTTAGATGTTCAACTATAGACTTATCACTGATGGGGAAGCCCTTCAGTAATGCTGTGGAAGGATATTAGTGGTGACAACAACTCATTCCACATAAAGTTAAAGTGGTCTTGGACATCTATGTGGAAAAAAATGAAAAAGGAAACAGGAGATATCAATTTTGCATATTAGTTTCTACTAGGAAGACAGTCACAGTGTTTATGACAGAACATAATGTCATCGATCACAGGTACCCAGGGTTGTACATCATTGAACATGTGATCATGAAAAGGCTAAGAACTTTATGTACACAAATATTCTTGTTACTGGGTAGAAAATACTTACTTTGACAGTCTTTGCTTCATTAATCTAAGTCATGACAACAGCTATGTTTTTCTCCCTATGAAGTTGTTTTGGGTAACAAATGTGATAGATAAAATGGAGATCTATATTACATACCCAACTTAAAACAAAAACTTAAAACAATCCTTTGGGGCCTTAAGGCTGAGTGTAAGGTGAGGCTTGAAATGAAAGTATTTTTAGGCCACATAAGTCACGTTTGTCAAGTAAGTAGGGTCAGAGAATCTTGTGGAATCCTTACCTAGATCATCCAGGAATAGGGTCCACTTACCATCCTTAGGTCACTGTGTGTTTCCTCTGATCAAACAGTGCTGTTTTAATGGTAACTGTTCTTCCATTCTGTGTCCTAAGGCAGGGATATTACTGTCTACCAGTTGTCATCGACTTAGGGGTTTTTCTAGCTAGGTAAACATGGCAAGATGCCTCAGAGGGTAAAATCATGGTAAGTTAAATGGAAATGCCACAAATTTATATGACCTCCATAATCATACACACATACACATGCATACACACACACATACACACAAAAACATGCACGATAACAATCAGTAAAGTTAGATTAGCTAGGTAACCAATGAAGTTAGCAGGAAAAAATGTAGAAATAAGAGTCTTAATATATCTTGACATTTTTGTTCTCACTCTACAGTGACCTGGGTGAGGCCCATAGTGTTTTTGCAAAGGATGCACCTATCATTATCCCCAGTACATAGGCCATCATGTAAAACCAAAATGATACCTAGCAAGAAAGTATAGAGACTCAGATGTTCCTCCCACTTTGTGCAGTGTAGCAGTCAAGGCTCTGAGGAAAGATGTATAGTCATAAGCCCATACTGTACCATTCCCCTTCCTAAGGTAAACAAAATCCCCTTCCTTACAAGTTATAACTTACAGGCAAGTTAGCCAGCTTCTAAGGTTGAATGGCTATGCAACATAATCCTCAGGACTTTGGTATAAAAGCACAAGTCTCAGAGCACAGTGAACTAGAGTATGCTAGAGCCACAACTACTACTGGTGAGGCACAGAGTGCAAAGTCCTAATCCCAGTGTATCATAAACTAAAAACAAAAACTGATTTCATTCCATACATTTCTTAGAGTCCATCATTGGAATTCCTGTATAGCAGATATTGACTAAAACACTCTATTTTCCTATCATGTGGAATATTATGATCATTTATTTATAAGCCTGAAAAATAGCAGAGAATGGCATTATTAATTTGTTTGAAATATGAAAGAGAGAACTAATAATATTCGTATTTTTTAATTTATTGCAATAATGTTTCTCCTTATACAACTCAAGAGGATGAATCAGATACAGGGAACAATGAAGAATCATCAAAAGCCAAAATTTCATTTGGAAGAAAAGGACTTGCTAGTGAGCATAAAAAATATTATGTTGTATTAATTTTGAATGGAAGCAGCTAAGGCCAGTCCTCTTTTCTCAGATTCTAGAATGCTGGAAAAAATAGTGTCTGCCAGTGTCACTGTTTACTAAAATTATCTTAATCACACCCAAACTGTTTTTATTGGTTCAAGAGTCTGTATTTTACTATATGTGTTCCAGGAGTATTCTTGTTAGCCATGTAATGACTGACAAACAAAAACTAAGGTATGCATTGCTTTTACTCAGTAGGTCCAGATGTAGAAATTTCACAAACATGATTATGTGCTGAATCTCTAAACATGTGTGCTCCCTTTCACCAACTCAAGTAGTCAAAGTTCTAAAAGACTGTTTGCTCTATAAACCTGTACACTGAATTCATTCCACATGTTTCCACTGCTGAGTACAATTGTTGCTGGAACTGAAAGATAAATATGCTTTACAGAGGCTGATGAAAAGGGTGGCCAGTGGCCATGGTGGCCTCTCAGATGGCCTCTAAGGCAATCTGTAGGGTTGGATTCACTCAGAAATTGAGATCTGCTTGAAAAATTCATAGATTGCTCTTGGTGGCATCTCAATGATAGTAATGAGAGGGTTCCAGTAGCAGAGAAGACCCATAAACATCATCACTTCTTTTGTGTTTTTATGGGACGAATATAGACCGAAGTTTGGCAGTGAGCTACTCCAGGACAAGACACCATGTGCTTTCCAAATTTCTCAAAAGATTTCACTTAAATATTTGGTCCATGTACCTTGTCTGTAGTAATGGACAAGTCATGTTATATCAGAGTCAACAGAGCATGGATTCCTTGTTAGCTGCTGCCATCGCCTAGCTCTGCCACTGGGTCATCACAGTCATCTAGCACAAGCAGTCACTGGCACTCACTGAGTTAATAAGGGTACTTCCTTTATGACAAAAGGAAATATTCCTGTCTCTGTAGTCTCTGCAAATGGATGGAGAAATGAACTGGAGAGACTTGCATTATTTATTACTATCATATTTTTAACTAATGAACACAAAGGGCAATGCTGTTGCAAACTTCTCAGAAATTTGAACTTTCGATTTAAAACAGGCATTTTTGGAGACAAAGTTTGATATATCCCAGACTGCCCTTACAAAGATGTCATTGAATCCCCTGTGTCCACCTCCTGAGTACTGAGATTCTATGCATGTGTCCCACACAATATTTCAAACATTTTTTCATATATTGAACTAAATGCACCTCTACCTGTTTTATGCATCCTCTGATGCAGATGGTGATGAAGCACTTAGCCCTGAAAGTCAAAGCTCAGTCTCAAAACCATATGAATATACAAAGAAACAAAGGACTCACAAAAGAGGAAGAGGCGGTGGTAAGTATAAATATTCCAGGTAGTTTACATTAGGCTCTTAAGGTGGTCTTTTATTTTGCTTCATGAATGTACATATAAGCATAAAATTACCAAAATCTTATCCCTGCACTATAATGCTAATTCCCTAACTTAAAAAAGAATTAATCCTAGAACTATGTAGCTCATGCTGGCCTTGAACTTGAATTTCCCTGTCCCATCTTTCCAAGCAGAACTTTTGACTGTAAGATTATTTAATAGCCACCAAATATGATATCCCTTCAGTCCCTATAGCAGATTATCTTTCAGACTTCCAGTGTGTCTCTGGACATTTATGGTAGCTCAAAAGAATATGCCCATAGTAGAAATTGACCAAAGTTTTTCATTTCTTGTAGAAACAGAATCAGAACATGAAAACATCATCTGACCTGGCAGCTAGAACAAACTCACACTCACACACACACACACACACACACAGAGAGAGAGAGAGAACAGAGACAGAGACAGAGACAGAGAGAAGAGACAGAGACGAGAGACAGAGAGACAGAGACAGAGACAGAGACAGAGAGAGAGACAGAGACAGAGAGAGAGAGAGAGAGTTAGTTCTTAGAGGTTGTGGTTTCTCTGACCTGTCAAGTAGTGGCCTTCTTATCACCAAGGCTCCAGTCACAAACATAGTTACTATTCAGTTAAACAAATTAGGAGCCAAAGAGCCTAAGGTGTGATCTAGGAAGGAACTCTAGGAGTCTTCCTGTTTATGGCCCCATTATAGGAAAGCTTTTCTGCTAACCTGACAGGATGGTATCAAGAAACATGCCAGTATCAAGGAAATGTGTGTGCATATCCGAGTAATTCCATTTACAATGAGACCTCTTTTATGTATTGAGTCATTAGAATTGGAAGCTTGGCAGTTCCCTCTAGACTTTAGAGTTTAGAGTATCATGCCAAGTCTTTGGTAGATGAGAACTAGGAATTTGATTAGTGTTCTAGAGGTGTTTATTAAATCTGTCTATATGGAGAAGCATAGCATAGGTGGGAAAAGTAGAGTATTTAGTCCTTTGGTGATATCCTTGCTAGGGTCGATTTATGTGATAATATCAAGATGGTAGAAGGCTGGTCCTTCCTCTCAAATTGAATATTTAGATGTTCTACTGTAGACTTATCACTGATACGGGAGCTTTTCAACAACCTGGTGGAAGAATATTAGTGGTGACAGCAACTCAATCCACATAAAGTTAATGTTCTTTGACATCTTCATGGGAAACAAGTATGAACAAGGACATTGGAGATATCAGTTTTGCATATTAGTTTCTCTCTACTTGCAAGACAGTCACAGTGTTAATGACAAAACGCAATGTCATGGATCACAGGTACCCATGTTTGTACAGCTGTGAACCCTGTGATCATAACAAGACAAAGATCTCTGTGTGTATGAAAATTCTTGTTACTGGCTATAACATACTTTGACAGTGTTCGCTTCATTAATCTAAGTCATGACAACAGCTTTATTTCTCCCTATGAAGTTGTTTTGGGTAGCAAATGTGATGAATAAACTGGAGATTTCTATATTACAAGTCCAACTTAAAACAAAAATTACATAAAACAATCTTTGGGGAGTTAAGGCTGAATGTAAGTTGGAGCTTGAAATGAAAGTAACTTAAGCCACTTTGTCACGTAAGTAGAGCCAAAGAATCTTGTGGAACCCCTGCCAAGATCATCCAGAAATTGGATTCTCTTACCATCATTAGGTCACTGTGTGTCCACTGATCAAACAGTGCTGTCTTAGTGGTAACTGTTTCTCCATTCTGTGTCTTATAAGACAGGGATATTACTGTCTACCAGCTGACATAGATTTAAAGAGGGGTTTTTCTAGTTAGGAAAGCACTTGCAAAATCCCTCAGAGGGCAATGGCATGTAAGGTCCCTATGTAAGTTCAATGAAAATGCTACAAATTTGTATGACTTCCATAATCATATGCACACATACATGCACATACACAATAAAAATAATCACTAAGTTAGTTTAGGTAAGTAACCAGTGAATTTGGCAGGAAAAAACTAGAAATCAGAATCTGAGTATAGATCTTGACATTTTTGTTCTCTCTCTTCCATGACTTGGGAGAAGCCCATCATGTCCCTGCAAAGGATACACCTATCATTTTCCCAGTACATAGGCCATTGTGCAAGACCAAAATGGTACCTAGCAAGGAAGTAGTGAGTCTCAGATGTTCCTCTCTTTTAGTTTTAGCTTCCAAGGTTCTCAGGAAAATTATATAGTGGCAAGCCCACACTGTTCCATTCCTCTTTCTAAGGAAAACAAATTCCCTTCCTTACTATGGAGGCAAGTTGGTCAGCTTCCTAAGGTTTCTTGGTCGTTATGCAACATAATCCTCAGGACTTTCTCATAAAAGCACGAGTCTTAGAGACTCACTGTACCACCGGCAGGCTACAGCCCTATGGCTACCACTTGTAAAGCCAAGTGTGTAAAGCCCAATCCCTTTTTACCATAAGCTATAAACAAAATCTTACTGCACCACAGACATTTCTTAGAGTTCATCAGTTGGAACTTCTGTTAAGCACCTATTTACTGAAATATTCTACCATATTCTTGTAATATCTAACATTTTGGTCATTAATTTATAACTGAAAAATAGAAGAAAATAACATTTTAAATTTGAAATCTGAACTAGAGACCTCACAATAGTTCTATTTTTCTTTCTATTGCACTAATACTTCTTATAACAGCTCATGGGGAGGAATCAGATACAATGAGCTTTGAAGAACGAAGAAAATCTAAAGTTTCTTCTAGAAGAAAAGGATTTGCAAGTGAGCAAAACTATACATTACTTTCCATTATCTTTGAATGGGAACAGCTGAGGTTGGTCCTTCTGCCTGAGCTTCTAGAACGCTGAAAAAACATATGTGCACACCAGTGCCACTATGTACTAAAATTATGTTAATCACATAGAAAATGTTTTCTTTGTTAGAAAGATCTGTATTTTACTATATGTATTA
The DNA here is from genome assembly GCA_021653895.1 of Mastomys natalensis. NCBI lineage: Eukaryota > Metazoa > Chordata > Mammalia > Rodentia > Muridae > Mastomys > Mastomys natalensis. The sequence goes on along the minus strand of JAJTUV010000360.1, from coordinate 1,938,682 downwards.
TGGGAGTATGCCCTTTAGCTATGCAGTAACTGAAAAACAAAAGCTAAGTTGTGCATTGCTTTTATGCAGTAGGTCTAAATGTAGCAATTTCACAGACATGATTACTTGCTCAATGTCTGGCGATGTGTGCTCCCTTTCCCCAACTCCAGAAGGTAGAGTTCTAAAAGACAGTTCACTCTATAAACCTGTGCACTGAGTTCATTCCATGTGTTTCCACTGCTGAGTACAATTATTGCTGGAATTGTATGTTAAATGAACTTTATAGAGGCTGATAAAGATAGTGGCCTGTGGCCATGGTGGTTTCTCAGATAGCCTCCAAGGCAACCTGTAGGTTAGATTCACTCAGAATCTTGAGATTCTGAGATCTCCTTGGTAAATTCATAGATTACTTCTTGTGGCATTACATTAATTATAAGAGGTTTCCAATACCATAGAATACCCACAAATAACATCACCTCTTTTATATTAGTTGGGACCAATACAGACCAAAGTTTGGCAGTGAGCTACTCAGAACAAGACACCATGTGCCTTCCAAATTTCTTGAAGTATTTCACTTAAATATTTGGTCCATGCACCTTATCTGTGGCATGGACAAGTCATGTTGTATCAGAGTCAACAGAGCATGGATTCCTTGTTAGTTGCTGCCATTGCCTAGCTCTGCCACTGGTCTAACTATCACAGTCTTCTAGCTCAAGCAGCCACTGTCACTCACTGAGTTAACAAGGCTACTTTCTTAATGACAAAAGGAAATATTCATATTTCTGTAGTCTCTGCAAATGGATGGAGAAATGAATTAGCGAGACTTGCATTCTCTGTTTTTTTTTTTTTTTTTTTTTTTTTTAAGTAATGAACACAAAAGACAATGGTGTTGCAAACTTGTCAGAAATTTGAACTTATAGATTTTAAACAGGTATTTTTGGAGACAAAGTTTGATATATCCCAGACTGTCCTTTCTAAGATGGCCTTGAATCTCCCTGTATTCACCTCCTGAGTACTAAAACACTATGTATGTGCCTCCAAAATAATTTTAATCATTTTTTCACATACTGAAAGTAATTTTCCCCTTTATATGCAGTTCCTATTAGAGGTCATATTGAAGCACATAGTTCTGAGAGTCAAGGCTCAATCTCAAAATCAGACACAGAAACAAAGGAACAAGAAACTCACAAAAGAGGAAAAGGTAAGTATAAATATTCCATGTACCTTTATTCTACATTATGCTCTTCAGATGGTCTTTTATTTTGCTTCAGGAATATACATATAAGCATATAGTTACCAAAATCTTAACCCTGAACTAGAATTCTAATTTTCTAACTTAAGAAAGAATTAATACTAGAATTATGTAGCTCATACTGGCATTGAAGTTGAATTTCCCTGCCCCATTTTTCCAAGCAGAAGTTTTGACTCTAAGATTATTTAATAGCCACCAAATGTGGTAACCATTGAAACCAATAGCAGATAACTTCCCACTGATGTGTCTTTCAGACTTCCAGTGTGTCTCTGGACTTAGTGGTCGCTCAAAAGAATAGCCCATAGTACAGTTTTACCAAAGTTGTTCTTTCATGGTGGAATCATAGTCAGAACATGAAAATATCATATGATCTGGCAGCTATCCTAGAACAAACAGACACATACACACACATATACACACACAAGTTCCTAAAGGTTGTGGTTTTTCTGTACTGACCAGTGGTTGCCTTCTTGTGGCCATTGGCTCCAGTCACAGTTCCTATTCAGATAAGCAAGTTAAATCCAAATGTGGAACCAAAAGGCATAAGGAGTTATCTAGAAAGCCTTGTTAGAACCTACAGGGGTCTTCCTGTTTAATGCCCCCATTACAGGAAAGTCCCTCTGCTAACCTGACAAGTTGGTTTCAAGAAACATGCCAGTATCAAAGAAATAAGTGTATATATCTGTGTAATCCCATCCACAATGAGACCTCTTTTATGTGTTGGGCTATTAGAATTGGAAGCTTGGCAGTTTCCTCTAGAGTCTAAAGTATTGTGTCATGACTTTAAGAGATCAGAACCAGGAATTTGATTAGTGTTCTACAGGTATTTATTAAATCTTTCTGTCCTGATAAGCATATCATAGGTAGAAAATTATAGACTATTTAGTCCTTCAGTGATATCCTTGCTAGGGTTCATTTATGTGATAACATCAAGATGGTAGAAGCCTGGTCCTTCCTCTCAAATAGAATATTTAGATGTTCTACTGTAGATTTACCACCGATAAATCTTTTCAACAACATGGTGGAAGAACATTAGTAGTGACAGCAACTCAATCCACATAAAGTTAATGTTCTTGGACATCTTCCTGGGGAAAAGTATGGAAAAGGACATTGGTGATATTATCTTTGCACATTAGTTTCTCTCTACAGCCACAGTGTTTATGGCAAAACACAATGTCATGGATCAAAAGTACTCATGGTTGTATAGCATTGAACCATGTGATCATAACAAGGCAAAGATCTCTGTACAAATATTCTTGTTACTGGGTGGAAAATACTTTGACAGTGTTTGCTTTATTAATCTAACTTATGACAACAGCTTTATTTTTCTCCCTATGAAGTTGTTTTAGGTAACAAATATGATGGATAAAACAAATCCTTTGGGGACTTAAAGTAGAGTGTAAGGTGGGGCTTGAAGTATTTCTGCCATCCTGTCAAGTAACTAGAGCCAGAGAATCTTGTGGAACCCTGCCTAGATCATCCAGATATGGAGTCCACTAACCATCCTTAGGTCACTGTGTGTCCACTGATCAAACAGTATTGTCTTAATAGTAACTGTTTTTCCATTCTGTGCCTTCTTAGATAGGGATATTACTGTCTACTAGGCAGCATAGTCTTAGAGAGGGGTTTATTCTAGCTAGATAAGCACTTGCAAGATGCCTCAGAATGTGTACTGGCTAGTTTTGTGTGTCAACTTGACACAAGCTGGAGTTATCAGAGAGAAAGGAGCCTCCCTTGAGGAAATGCCTCCCTGAGATCCAGCTGTAAGGCATTTTCTCAATTAGTGATCAAGGGTGGGAGGGCCCATTGTGGGTGGTGCCATCCCTGGGCTGGTAGTCTTGAGTTCTATAAGAATCAAGCTGAGCAAGGCAGAGGAAGCAAGCCAGTAAGTGACATCCCTCCATGGCCTCTGCATCAGCTCCTGCTTCCTGACCTGCTTGAGTTCCAGTCCTGACTTCCTTTGGTGATGAACAGCAATGTGGAGGTGTAAGCTGAATAAACCCTTTCCTCCCAACTTGCTTCTTAGTCATGATGTTTTGTGCAAGAATAGAAACCCTAACTAAAACAGAAGGTAAAGCCATGTAAGGTCCCCATGTAAGTTCAATGGAAATGCCACAAATTTGTTTGACCTCCATAATCATATGCACACACATGCACATAAACAATAACAATAATCAGTAAAGTTAGTTTAGCTAGGTAACCAGTGAATTTGGCAGGAACAAAACTAGAAATCTGAGCCTGAGTATAGATCTTCACATTTTTCTTTCTTTACCATGACTTGTGAGAAGCCCATAGTGTGTCTGCAAAGGATTGACCTATCATTTTCCCCAGTACGTAGACCATCATATAAGACCAAAATGGTACCCAGCAAAGAAATAGAGAATCTCAGATGTTCCTCCTTCTTTGTGCAGTATACCTGCCAAAGTTCTGAGGAAAATTGTCACCGTGACATATTTATTTAACAAAGATACTTCATTATGGCAGAAGGAAATATTCATGTTTCTGAAGTCTCTGAAAATGAATGGTGAAATGACTTGGAGAGACTTGCATTTTCCAATTTTTTTTAAAGTAATGAACACAAAGGGAAAACTTATCAGAAATTTGAACTTATGGATTTTACACAGATATTTTTGGAGACAAAGTTTGATATATCCCAGGCTGGCTTTTCAAAGTTGTTCTTGAATCCCCTGTGTCTACCTCCTGAGTACTGAACTTCTAGGCATGTACCCCACGCAAATTTTCAAACATTTTTTAATATATTGAACTAAATGTACCTGTTTTATGCACTTACTATTCTAGATGCTGATGGAGCACTTACTCCTGTGAGTCAAGTGTCAGTCTCAAAAGCAAACACAAAAACAAAGAAAGAAAGATCTAAAAGAGAAAGAACTGTTGGTAAGGATAACATTCCAGGTACCTTTGGTCTACATTAGGCTTTTCAGGTGGTTTTTTATTTTGCTTAATGGATCTGCATATAAGCATATAGTTATGAGAATCTTACTTCTGCACTAAGATGCTAATTCTCTAACTTATGAAGGAATTAATACTAGAACTATGTAGCTTAGGCTGGCCTTGAACTTGAAATCCCCTGCCTCATCCTTCCAAGCAGAAGTTTTGGCTCTAAGATTATTTAATAGCTGCCAAATATGGTAACACTTCAGTCCCAATAGCAGATACCTTCCCACACTAGTGTCTTTCAGAGTTTCGATGTGTCTATGTAGTTTTGTGGTAATGCAAAAGACTATGCCCATAGTAGAATTTGACCAAGGTTATTCCTTTCTGGAGGCATCAGGAGCAGAACATGAAAACACCATCTTACCTACTAGCTATCCTGAAATGCAAACACACACACACACCCCACACACACACACACCTTCTAGAGCGTGTGGTTTCACTGACCTTTCAAGTGGTGGCCTTCTGGAGGCCATTGGTTCCAGTCACAAATACAGATACTATTGTGATAAGCAAGTTAAATACAAATGAGGAGCCAAAGAGTTTAAGGTGTTATCTTGTTAGGACCTTCAGAACTCCTCTTATTTATGGCATCTAGTATAGAAAAGCCTCTCAACTAACCTGACAAGTTGGTCTCAAGAAACATGCTGGTATCAAGGAAATGAGTGTAGATATATGAGTAATCCCATCCACAGTCTACCGCTTTTATGTGTTGAGTCATTAGAATTGGAAACTTAGCAATTTTCTCTAGACTCTAGAGTCTAGGGTATCATGCCATGCCTTAAGAGATCAGAACCATGGATTTGACTTGGGTTATAGACGTGTTTAATAAATCTTTCTATACTAGGAAGCATAGTATAGCCGGGAAAAAATAGAGTATTTAGTCATTTGGTGACATAATTGCTAGGGTCCATTTATGAGATAACATCAATATGGTAGAAGGCTGATCCTTCACAAATCGAGTATTTAGATGTTCTACTTGTAGATTTATCACTTATGGGGGAGCCTTTCAACAACTCTGTGGAAGGATATTAGAAGTGATACAACTCATTCCACATAAAGAAAAAGTGATCATGCACATTTATGTGGGAAAAAAAAGTATGAAAAGGGACACTGGAGATATCATTCTGCATATTAGTTTCTCTCTACTTGGATGGCAGCCACAGTGTTTATGACAGAACACAATGTCATGGATCACAGGTACCCAGGGTTGTACAGCACTGAACCATGTGATCAGGACAAGGCCAAGAACTCTATGTGCACAAATAATACCAACTTTGAAATGCTTGCTTCATTAAACTAAGTCATGACAACAGCTTTATTTTTTTTCTCCCTATGAAGTTATTTTGGGTAATAAATGTGATACATAAATTGTAGATCTATATTACATACTCAACTTAAAACAAAAACTTATATAAAACAATCCTTTGGGGCCTTAAGGCTGAGTGTAAGGTGAGGTTGAAATAAAAGTATCTCTAGGTCACTTTGTCCCATAACTAGGGCCAGAGAATCTTGTGGAACCCTTACCTAGATCATCCAGGAATAGGGTTCACTTACCATCCTTAGTTCACTATGTATCCTCTAATCAAACAGTGCTTACTTAATGGTAACTGTTTTTCCATTCTGTGTCCTGTAAGATGGGGATATTACAGTCTACCAGCTAGCACAGTCTTAGAGAGGAGTTTATTCTAGTTAGGTAAGCACTGACAAAATGCCTCAGTGGGTAAAGCTATGTAAGATCCCCATGTAAGTTAAATGGAAATGCACAAGTTTGTATGACCTCCATAATCATATGCACACACACGTACAAACACAATAACAATAAATCAGTAAAGTTAGTTTAGCTAGTTAACCAGTGAAGATGGCCAGAACAAAAGTAGAAATCAGAGTCTGAATATAGAGCTTGACATTTTTGTTTTCACTCTACCATGACCTGGGAGAAGCCTATAGTATCCCTGCAAAGTATAGGCCTATCATTTTCCCCCAATAGGCCATCATGTAAGACCAAAATGATACCTAGCAAAGAAGTAGAGTCTCAGATATTCCTCCCTTTTTTGTACAGTATAGCAGCCAAGGCTCTTAGGAAAGTTGTATAGTGATAAGCCCATACTGTGACATTCCTCTTCCTAAGGTAAACAAAATGCCCTTCCTTACTCCGGAGGCAAGTTGACCAGCTTCCTAAGGTTTTTGAAGGGATATGCAACATAATCCTCATAAAAACACAAGTCTTAGAGACTCACATTACTGTGTTCATGCTTATTATAGTCCGTAACTACCACTGGTGAAGCCCAGTGTACAAAACCCTAGTCACCTTAGGACCATAGTCTATAAATAAAAACTCACCATATCTAAGACCTTTCTTAAAGTCCAATGGTTTCAGGTCATTTTTAGTACATGGACATTTTTTTCAGAAAATCTGAAGTGAAAAGGGGTTATCTTTCCAGTCAAGTTTGAAAAGCTTGCAAATGCCCAGCAGGGCCTGCCAGCACAGTTTGAGGCTAGTTACTGTTGTAACTAGCTATTGGAACACCCTCCCTTATGAGAGAATTAGAATCAGTCACAACTATCCAACAATGTTTCTTCCAGAAAGGCTTTGACATCTATCACTATTTTTTCTTGGGGTGTCTTATACTATTTATTCTTCTTATCTGGAAGTGTGGTTGTTATAAGTTTCTCACACAGAATACTGAGGTATAATACCCAGGAGCAGAGGGCTGTAGGTAAGTCAGCCAGTACAGACCTTTAGAACCTTTGCTGGTCAAGTTTGTGTAGCAGTTGAGAATCACATTGGGTTCACACACAAGTTCTCGAGCATCTGGCCAGGATCTATTTCCTCTAGGAAATCTTTGTGTCTAGCTAGTGAAGGCCATATGGTAGCAAAGGACTTTAAGCACTGGGATGTTCAAGATGACTTGCCTGTGACCTGACTTGCCTGTGACCTGTGTTCATGCCAGCTGAGCTCAGAAGAGTTAGACTCTGAGACCCAGGGCTTTCTCAGTGTTCCCAGGGGACAGATCAAGATGGCATCCACAATGAAAGTACAGGAGTCACACATAATGGCTCAGGATGACTAAACTATGTTCAGAAATTTTGACAGACAGTTTTTCTGTTGGTTTTTAAAGACAATAAACCAATCTCAAGGTAACAATCAACCATAACTTACTGCATTATTAAAAACTCTGCCTAGATTCCCCTTTGCCCCCAAAATAGGCCCCTAACCCTGACAAGGGACAGACACAGCACAGAATGCTGCATATGAGCATGGGTACATGGTATGTGTCTCAGCCCCAGAGGCCTTAATCAAAGGCCCTTTTGGTTTTATGGCTTACGAGGCCAACATAGCTAGAACTCCAAGTTTCACTACTATGATCAAACAGTTTACAATTGCTTATCATGTGCCACTGGAACAACAATATAGACTAAAGGACTTCAAGATTATTTTATAACTGCCCATCCCAGTCCACAGTAAAGGGTTATATTCTATATTATATCCTTGAGTTACTGCTTTTGCTTTTTCCTTTAATACTTTAATTTTATTGTTTTCTGTTTTTATTTTTGATCTCATATTCTTATTGATTTAATTTTATCTCCAAATTATAAAGAATGTGAACTTTCCCCAATGTGAAAATCCATTGAAAAATGTACTTAAAGGAGTTTCACTTCTTGCCCAACCCTGGCCTCTCATTTTGTAGGTAACTATCACTATCACTCCTTCTCTCTTTCCTGAGAGATGGTTTTGTAAAGATAGACATTATAGCTAGGCAAGTGTTGCTGGTTTGGAAGCCTATCACATAGAAAGCTATGACAGAAAAACTAGGAGTTCAAAGCTATCATGGACAACTTAAAACCTGTCTCAAAGTAAAAAGTAAAAAGAAGGCTGGGAAATGTAGCTTAGTTGTCCAGTGGTTGCTTCATAGAAACAAAGCTCTAGATTTAACTCCAGTACCCCAAATGTAAGTAAGTAACCATTTTTCTTTCTTCATTTTCTAATTCTTCTTCATTTTCCTAAACCCAAAGATAGTTGCAAAATTTTTCCGTTAACAGGGTTTTTTTTTTTTTTCTGGACATTGGATATGTGTGTTTTCATTCCTATTTCTATGAATACACATTAGTCTAAAGTATAGATATGAATATAGACTCAATACCTAGAAATGTAAAATGGAACTTCAACACACAACCACTAAATATTGTCTCATAATTTTGTTATGTTGGTGTTGAGGGAGATATTTAAAAATGGCAGCACTCAATCTGCTTGTGTTACAGAGCCGCCATGTTTCCGACTAGGCTAGGCAGGAGCAGCGTTGTGTTCTCCTTGCTGCTGTGGCTCAGGCCTCCGCTCAGGCAGCCAGCTCAGGCAGTCCTGCCACCCACAAGATGCCAGTGTGGGAGATGGCTCTGCCAATCTTCCACGCTGTTTCCACCAGATTGGGCTGAGCCCAGACTATCCCGCCATCCACATGGTACCCAGTAGGAATGAGATTCTAATGCTTAAAGATTAATCAAAGGCTTTATATGTTTGGTAATTGGAGGTGTTTCCCAATTAACTAACCTAGATATAAGTTGATACCTAGGACTGCTATCCATACATGCATGGCTCTCCATTCTCCTACATCTCTGCCTTTCCGCTCCTCCTCCTCCTTCCTCTTCCTCCTCTCTTTACTCCTCTTCCTCTCCTTACTCCTCCCACCTTAGTTCCTCCCAACTTGTGGGGAAAATATGCCACTCCATGTTGGCTCCTGTATTAATTTACTTACAGCTATCAAAATGAGAGAAAATTTTGCTGTACAGTTATTATAATTCTTAAATCTAAAGAACTAAAAATGGCTGTATTTTCTAATGAGAAGTAAAATATATTTCTTCGTGCAGGTTTAAATGAAGTACCAGACAAAAACTTTGAACATCAAGAGTCAGGATTAAAATTTGAAATTCAGGCAAAGAAACTAAAAATGTTCAGACCTGAAAATAGTAAGTATAAAAATTATAGTTAAATTTAAGGCATTAATTTTATAAAAAAATTTTCTTTAGTTCATAAATAAACACATGAGCATATAATTTATAAAAATGTATCTTTGACATAAAGTATGAATCATCAGAATGATTACAGAAACATGATGATGTGGATTTGTTTGACCTGTCTGTTTGTTTGTTTTTTTTTTTTTTTTTTTGAGACAGGGTTTCCCTTTATAGCCCTGGCTGTCCTGGAACTCACTCTGTAGACCAGGCTGACCTTGAACTCAGAAATCCGCCTGCCTCTGCCTCCCAAGTGCTGGGATTAAAGGCATGCGCCACCACTGCCCGGCAACTGTCTGTTCTTAAGGCCTCCTACTGGCAGATTTGTGGGCTTAGTGTTCACCAAGACCCAGTGACTATTCAACAGTTACCCCCAGGTGTTCATTTTCTACAGTCACCGGAGATTGTGGATCCAAAACCCAGTGGGTACTGTTTCATGATCCTTGGCATAGATTCCAACTGTCAATCAATGAGTCTGCTGAAACAGAAAAAAAAAAGTATGTCAGAGACTCAGGAGAAGGGATGCCTAAGGAGGGTATACTAGTTAGTTTTAGGTCAACTTGATATTGACTAGTTTTATGTCAACTTGACATATGCTAGAATTAACCGAAAGGAAGGAACCTCAAATGAGAAAGTGTGTCCATAAGACCAGGCTGTAAAGCATTTTCTTCATAAGTAATTGATGGGAGAGAGCCAAGCCCATTTTGAGTGTAATCATACCTGGTGCTGGGTTCTACAAGAAAGCAGGCTGAGCAAGTCATGGGGAGCAAGCCAATAAGCAGCACCACCCCTCCATGGTCTCTATAGAAGATCCTGGTTCCAGGTTCCTGCTCTGTTTGAGTTTCTGTCCTGACTTCATTCAGTGATGGACTACAATATGGAAGTGTAAGCTAAATAAACCCTTTCTTCCCAAACTTGTTTTGGTCATGGTGTTTCATCATGGTAATAGTAAGCCTAACTAGTACAGAAGGCCTCCAGGGCTTCCTGTCTGTCATCCAGATGGATGAGCCCTCAAATAGCTGATGGAGGCCATGTAAATGCTCTAGAAACCAAACAGTCTCAGAGACTGTCATTTGCTAGGACAACAAACTCATAACACTTGGTAGATACCTACCTTTTTTGCTGTGAAATTACCTATTTATTTCCTAATTTGCCCCCAGAATTTTACCTGTTAGGTCTCTGTCTATGGCCTGCATTAATGGTCTAGCTGTGTTATAAGGCCCCGGTCTTCCTTGACATTGCCTTTCTCTAGTCCCAGAAAAAGTTATAGTCAGGTCCATGGGAGTCTGCTATTTCTCACGAGTGCTGCTTTTCCTGGGCCAGCCCCTTTGGGGCAATCATCTCTGTAGTCAGGATGCTGACAAGGATACTCTGAAGGTCACCCACCTTGCATTCATCACCATCATACCTGCTGCCCTCAGCTTGAGTAGTAGCCACTGTTGATAGCACAATGTTATAGGTAATGTCAGGACCAGCAGCAACACTGCAGGGTCAAGTTGCCAATGAACAATTGTTACCAAGCATCCAAGACCAGCTGGTAAACATGACTTCCTTAAGCCAGAAACAAAGGCAGGAATTTCTTACTCTGCAGACAAGTAAGTGATACTGTTTCTGAGGTGTGAATGTGCCCAGCAGGTTCATTGATATATCCTAACTGCAGCAGTTCTCAAGGGCCAGGGTGTAGGCAGTTAGGACATTTAAACTACTTCATGTCTGACAAGGACCCATTCAATACTGAGACAGTGGACAAATGTAGGTCTTGGAGAGAGCCAGATACTATCATGCTTCTCCATCATTCACATGTCGGTGGCTCAGGAAGTAATGTTATCTGCAAATCACCATCTGAAAAACACTAGTAAAAGTCTTTCCTTTGCACCTCAAACTTTAGCTCTGATTCAGGGTCTCAACAGGTGAGAAGAACACTGGCCATCTTGAAGTCTTATTTTTATTTGTTGTTTATTTGACTTAAGCCAAGAGTTTGGTTAAAACTTAGCAGGGTTCATGTATTTGTTTAAGAATTCACTGGGAGAAGAAACTGTGTTTGTACTAGATATGAGCACATCTACTAGGAAGACCTTAGGGAGCTTCTTTAAGCACAGAGGGGAAATGACTCAGAAGCAAAAAGTCACCCATACCATTTTATCTATCATGTATCCTATGTATGTTTATAGGCATATATACATTTGATCAGATACTGACAAAATATAACAGTTCTTCAAACAATTTCTTATACTGGAAAACACAGATGTTCTTAAATATTTATCAGTGACGAACAATGCTTGGTAAATGTGTGTTTTCATCAGTTGGTCTATGACTAGATCTCAGTCTAAAGTATAAAGAATCTGGGGAAACTAGAAACTAATATAAAACATGTGATGCCTAGAAATAAAAAAATTATGAAACTTTAGTATACATTAAAACTGTTATAGGAGTTTTAGCACATCTTATCTAGCATCACAGTCTTTATAAGTTTATAAAATGGCAAAATAGTTTTACATATATATCAATTTAATATCTGGATGCTTCATAAAACTCTTTTTCTAATAAGTAATTAAATTTCTCTTTTAATATAGTTCACAATGAAGACTCAGATACATATGTTAGACTGGAGGATCAAAATGTACCACCAAGCTCCCAAGTCCAGTTAAAGAAGCAAAAGTCTTTGGGAGGAGAAATATTTACTAGTGAGTATAAGGACTATAATTATCCTATATTATTTTAAATTAAGCTAATTAGAACTTTTGTTTGATTCATAAATGTATATGTAAGTACATACCTGATAGAAAAGTCTATACTTTAAACATAAAATTTGAACATTGCCAACCTAACTCAAAATTAAAAGCACAGTCAATGTTTTGACTACAGTCAGTATATTTTATGTTATTGTGGTCCATGAATACCAAGAAAGTAATGGGTCATTCTTTTTTTCATGAACAATGTGTATGTCCAGGTGTCTCCAGCACCTCTGACTTCCCCCAATGCAAATTCCCTACCAGAGACTCCAATCAGCAGATGGTGGCTCACATGTCATTGAAAAGGCAAATGTAGGTCTAGGACAAGGCTAATGAGGGTAGTCAGCTGAAGGGCCCATGGTATCATATTGTTTGTGGACTACTCAGAGTTGAGAAGTTTTTATGGTAACTAGGAATATGGGTAGTATCTTACCTCCTCTTTGGCTGGAATGTGGATGCAGCAATAGCTGAATAGTCCTATCAATTGCTCTTATTATTTTTACTTGAGAGATGGAGAGGGCCAACTGTATATAGTCATCTTTTCTAAAGTGAGACACCATAATATTTATAGATCACACATGAGAATTTCACACACCAGAAATTCCTTAATTCCTTGTATCTTTAAGAAAATAATGGTCTTAGTCACATGTCATGTGTGGAAGAGAACATGATGCTTTTTGGTCTGTTCCATTATCTAAGCCTACTTAAATGATTCTATCAGTACAGTAGTGATTCCCCAGACATGGATCTTAAAAGATTATAATCTGTGCAGTTGTTACAACATCAGGGATCCCTTGGAAAGGTTCAAGCTTTGTGTTAAGTGTCCCCTTCACAAAGCTAGCCAACCATGATGGTAGGTATAGGAAAAGCTACAAATATGAATGGGATGTCAGATGATGAATGCTAAGCTCCTCTATCCTATGCTTATCACTGTCATCATGTCAGGTTGACTCTGATGTCAGTAGTGGTACTCAGGTTTTATGGGCCCTCATTAATGAGAGTCTGGGTGCCCAAAGTCTTGCATTTTGACTGGATGTACTGCTCGGTAAAGACCTGTGGCTTTATTTTTCAGCAATGATGAAAAATCATGCTTGCTTTCTTCCTTGGACAGTGAAGACGTTTTTCATGTGACAGTAGCCTGGGTGCAGAACATAGAAACTCCTTTCCTGTGGATAGTTCCACCAGAGCATGTATATACTAGTAGAGGCTATAACAATGGGAATTTTTAGTGGTCTCAAGGGGATTTACCCAGTGAAGAATGTAAAGGCTAACTTTTGTTTGCTTCAGAACAAAATTAGAAAGAATAACCTAGTTCCTCCCATTCTCATGGCAGGAACTGTGGGTCACTGTAATTAGTTTACTGCTAAGCCCTATTTGTGTTCATTTGTGAAAGGTCTGGATAAAAGTAGGAATTAGTACTACAGAACACCATGTATTACCTACTTTCTTCATCAAGGAAGCAAAATACTCAGGTCTCAGGATCAACTGAAAAAGATTGTTCAAGCCTGTCAAATATGGACACTGATGCCTTCTGGCAAACACACACCCACCCACCCCCCACCCACCCACACACACACACACACACACACACACACACACAGACACACACACGAGCATGGCTCATCGTTAACCTTCATGTTTAATGGAGAAGCCATCCATCTACTAGATTCACACAAGGTTGTTTTTAATAGCACCAAGTTCTCTTTCTAAGGCTATTCACATAAAAAGTACATAACTAATGCATTCAGTAGTACAGTGCCCACAGTGTCAAACAGATGATCAAATGATGTTTTATGTCTTTCCACTGTTACATGTTTGCTATCTGAGCAGCCATTTTCCATGCTGCAAAACTGACCAACTAAAGGTTTGAGTTGTCATATGAATAACATGACTCCAGAGCATGTTTTGTTGAGCTTGCTAAGCAGTGTAATCAAAGCAAGTAAACCAATAAGATCTTTGAGTCTGGTTAATAATCTTGCCATCTCTTGCTGTTTGCTGCTCTCCTCTTGTGTAGCAGAGAGATCATTCAGGCCTCTATTATTTCTTTAAGGGGAGTTAAGTGAGAATTTCTGCACACCACTGGCACTTGTGGGACACATTGACAAAGGAGAGGAGTAACCCACTAAGCCCCTGGTGTCTCACTGTGATAACTAAGATGTAAACATGCTCCCAAGAAATTTCAGTATCTGCTCAGTGTGAATTGTGGGAGTTTTGAAGATTTTGTTTTCCTAAAAGGTTTCATTTGCTAACCTACTTGCTACATGCATGGTTATAGAAAATTATTAGCTCTTAAATTGGTCAGTTAAAATAATAGCCCTAACTAAAAGTAACTGTTAAGCATTTACTCACATCCTACCATGAAATAACTGCATGTATAAATTGAAAAAGGATCAAACTTCACCAGGGTTCACTTTTACTCACAGAATGGTAGTGGCTGTGGTGGAAGAAGTCTGTCTTAGTGGAATGAATTTCAAACTTATGGCTCCTGTTCTTTCACAGCCCCAGAGTACTGCTGGGAGGGAGAGGGAAGTAGGCAAGCAGAGGAAAATGTTGAATTGGAATAGAGAAAGGTTTTTCTTTTCAAACATTGTTGATTGACAAGTAATTGTTATATGTATTTTATGGGAACAATGTAATATTTTGATATGTCTGATCATATTATATAATTAAATCAAGCTAATTCACATGCCCATCAATAGTGCCTTCCCAACATACTGGCCCATACTGAGACACCTGAACAATACAATGTGTCGACCAATGCAACTTCTTCCCGCCAGTTAGGCCCCATTCAAACAAAATGAACCTTTCTCCAGATCTGTCGTAGTCTAGTTTAGGGGCACAAAATTTACCACTAACAGCCTTTGTAATAATCTATGATCAAGCCTGAAATTAGGATTTTATTCTGGAGTCACACTCCTCAGTATACATAAGCATGTGTGCACATAAATATTCATAAACATATTCTAACATACAAGCAAATGCATGTGCACAGTCATACTTAGAAGCTTTGAGTTTGAGGTCTAGTGAGATTGCTTAGTGGTTAAAGCACTTACCATGAAAATATGAGAGCCACAGTTCAGATCCCTAGAACCCCCATAAAGACTGAATAAGCATGTAGCCTGCCTTGGATATAGAAGACAGAGGATACCTAGAGCCAGCTGTCTAATGAGACTAGCCATATCAGTGAGCTCTAAGAGATCCTACCTCAATAAATAAGGTAGAAGAGAAATCAAAAGCAGCTTAGGCCTTCAATATGCATGCATACATGTTCACACATGCACAGATTCATGCACACAGAGAGGTGGGGAACAGAGAGGAGTAGAGAGACAGAGAAAAACTGAATTTTCACAATGGTTTCTGTCCAGTCCTTCTTTTCAGGACTGCCCTTGCCTTACTCCACGTCATATATTCTGTTATGTTCTTTCTTCTACAGTCAGAGTCCAGTCTAAACAGCACTATAACACTTCTAAAATTATGACAGAATCTTCCCAGAAAAACAAATATACCAAAAAGATTCTGAGACTTATCTACAATGTGCACTCCACAGCCTTGTCTGACAGCAAGGGGCTAGATCAGACACTGGTGAATTATTTGATGTTTTTTCCCTTTAAGAGGTTCATTTCTATATATTTCTTTAGTTTTAACTCTGTCAAACTTCTATGACCAAAATGTGTGCTCACTAAAACTCATTCTTTGCCATAGTAGCAATACTTCTCTTCAACTGAAGCATATTCTTATATATTTTTTGAATTTTCATTCCATAAGCATGAATATTTCTTTTCTCACATGTGGATTTGTCTCTTTTTCTTTTTTCCTTGCCTAATTACATACTCAAACTTTATTTTAAAATTAATACTGCTTCTAGAAACATGTTGATGTGTTGCCCATTGTCATAATCTTAAATTATAGATTTAACATAAGCAATATCATAATTTGTGCTGCAGCATAGGAGGTAGTAAGTGATATTTAGTTATGTAATGGCTCCATATATTAACACAGTCAGTTGATGAGGTTATTTTAAACCTATAAGTAAAGGGACAATGAAAACATTGTATAGGTGCATTTTCATTGTTTAGCATATGAATATATCAACCAAACTGTAAATTATTATGTAAACTAGAGATTATAAAACATCCTTGATGTTTCAGAAGAACAATAGAAAACTGAGTCTTTGTCACAAATGTGCTCACAGATTTCCTCTCAGGAGTAGATTAATGGTAGTTTGTTTCTAACACTAATAGCATGAAAGAAAATGCTGTTATATTAGAGTTACAAAATTGGAATTCAGAATTTACAAAATGAGCTAGATTTCCTGTTGATTAGACCAGTGAGTATCCTTCTGTTACTGACGCCACTCTCACAGAAATAACAGTATCTACTCAAACATGAGGATGCAGGGTTGAAAGCTGAAGCACAACTTGATAAACTAAATACCTCTAGAAAGAAAAAGGTTAATAATCAATATCATAAATAACTTTAATCATTTCAATTTAAACCCATTAGAGGACTTTTCATTGGTTCTTTATTCTTATGATTTGAACACTTATTTTATAGAAATTTCTGAACTGCAGTATACACTAGGGTGTTGGGAGCCATAATGGGAAAAGCTAATAATTAGTAGGTGATCATCCTGAAATGCTTGCCTCAGATTATAATCTACGACAAGTGTGCTACACTAGCAAGGCTGTGTGAACATTTTTTAGGAGAAATCCCTGATATTAATATGCTTTTCCTATTATTATTATTAAACATATGTAACAATCACTAAGCAATAGCACACCCCTTTGGAGCAGATCTCTGCAGACCATGAAGATGTACTGTCTCATAGTGATACTATATAGACAAATAGATGACTTCTTAAGTCTTAATGATGATCTATAAGAATTCCTAAAATTATATCAATGATTATTTAGCTCTTTTATAGTGGGACTGGTATTAAGTCCCTTTCTGACAATCAATACTGCTATTAGAACTCAGCCAGTCTCCCAAGTGTCATCAATTAACAGCCTTGAGATAGAAACCAGACTTTCTCCTGCTCAGAGCACATTCAAATGTGGTTGTAAACAATTAACCAAGGGTCACTAAAAGGGAACTCACGATTTATTATAGGTGCTAGGACAGAAGAGAAAATATTGCCTAGGTTTATCTATACAAAACTTCACTAATTTCTTAAGTTATAGTTTTAAACCTTCAATGAACCTGTGGAGCTAGATAGGTGATGGATGTTTAGTCAGATAATTACTCCTAATGAATATGCATGTAAACATTTTCTGTTGTAAACTTCTATTTCAATTTATGATTTGAATTTTGGTGTGAACTTCTGATGAACTTTGTAACATGTGATCATGTAATCTGAATTATGTATAAGACAAAGGGACGTTCGTTAGCAGCTCGCTTTTCCTCTTCTCTTCTCTTCTCTTTCTCTTCTTTCTCTTCTCTTCTCTTCTCTTCTCTTCTCTTCTCTTCTCTTCTCTTCTCCTCTCCTCTCCTCTCCTCTCCTCTCCTCTCCTCTCCTCTCCTCTCCTCTCCTCTCCTCTCCTCTCTCTCCTCTCCTCTCCTCTCCTCTCTCCCCTCCCCTCCCCTCCCCTCCCCTCCTCCCTCCCCTCCCCTCCCCTCCCCTCCCCTCCCCTCCCCTCCTCTCCCCCTCCCCCTTCCCCCCACCCCCTCCCCCTCCTCCTCCTTCTTCCTCTCTCTCTCTCTCTCCTCTTCTCTTCTCTCTCTTTGCTCTTTCCTCTCTCTTTCTTCTCTTCCCTGCTTAGAATCTCTCCATTTAGAGCTTTTCCACTTTTTCTCTTAGATAGCTTTCATAGGAAATCTTTTACACTTAATAATAAACTATAATAACTTCTTTAAGTGTCTTTTCTTCCTGTGACTTCAAACTAACAGACCTAAGTTAGACCCTGGCAGCGCCTGCAGAGAGAGTATCCTCTGCTGTCCCTGGCTGAGGTATTAAGTGCAGTTTCTGGACAGAGGATACCAGAGGGCCGGCCAGCTACAGTAGCCTAACCCTAGGTCTTGCCCCCTGCCTACACTTTTCCCATCTCCCGGGGGCTGCCTCAAGCAGAACCGACCAGAGGAGAGGAAAGATCACTTTCTCCTCCCACCATGCCGGGCCAGGCTCCCGGCACTAGGGTTTCTAAAGGAAAACAATCAAAATGTTGAAATTTAAGCTTCCTATCCATGACAACAACTTCCTGCATAGTCGCAGACAGGATCCACACAGGCTCAGTATCAGGCTAATATTTTTCTTAATCCAATACACCACTACCATCTAGTTCCCTCCTTGGGTGGATGAAGCAGTACCCAAAGATGCCCAGATGTCTGTGCCTCTGTGAGAGTAAAAGCTAAAGGCCTGGTCTCTCAGAGAAGACCTTGTTCTCCTTTCCAGCTTATTCAGATTCACTTGGAGTCCAGGTCTTCAGATTTCATATACTCATGGCTCTGCAGGGCAACTGATTTTGCTGGTCTGGGCTCTCATCTGGGAAAGGATGAGTCTGCAATCAATATAGCATGGGTTCTGCTTGCCCAGGTTAGGTCATATCTATTGCTGGCAGAAAGTCAGGAAACTGTGGGTAGTTTCACAGAAAGATAATGTTGTGTGCTGCAACCCATTACACACTAGGGCAAATTGATTTTGACCTTGTATAGGTCATGTCAATTAGGCTGTCAGTTGTTACATATTCTATAGGGGCAGTCTCTTTCTGCAACATTGACAAAGTTAAAGCACTATGGAGCTCAGGGACAGTATACACAGATCAGGTGTGATATTGAATGGACAACTTGTTTCACAAACAAGTTTTACCTTATTCATCTCAGCAGTGTGAGTACTTATACAACATTACTTCCCCAGTTCATGAGCTTGTATTTATTTGTTGGTCTGGTTTTATTGAATTTTTGTTGTTTAGGTTGGTTCAGTTTGATTATTTCTTTCTTTTTTAAGGATGTCATTCATGCAGTCCAGATTTTTTTAATTTTTACACATTTTTAATTCTAATTAATTCTATTTTATTAGAATTATATCACTTTTCCTCTTCCTTTTCCTCTCTCCTCCTCCTCCTCTCAGGTCTTCTACTTCCAACCACCTCCTATCTCAACCACTCTCCTATTATTGTTATACACAAACGTATTGTTATATACAAATATAGAAATACAATTGTTGTTGTATTGATACTGAGCCCATTCTGTTATATATATATAATTTTATATAATTTTTTCAAGGCTTGCTACTTTGTATTGGATAACCAATAAGGTGATTCATCTTTAGGAGAAGCCAATTTTCTGTCTCCCAGTAGTCATTGGTTATCTGTAGTTCTTCATCTAGGTATAGGACTCTGTAAAACATTTCCTCTTTGCTTCAGCATGTCTATCAATATTGCCATTTTTATATTTTATAAGCAATAGCATTAATCACCATCAGGTACATCATGGTCTTTATACCCCTCCATAAAAATACCCTACCTGCAGCAATTTCCTTGAATATTTGGGAGTGAATGCACATAGCAATACACTTAGCTATGTATTCAAACTAATTCCTGAGTTCACTAGCATGAAGCATAGAAATAAAGGTTATAATGGCCCATGGGACCCATATACACCTGTGTCTTTGTAAGGGTACTAGGAATATTAGTATTGTACCCAAAATGAAGCATATGTCCTTTCTCTCTCTCTCCAATTATATTCTTTGTGCCTCCATCACAAAATACCACAAACTACATAGCTTAAGCAGTGGAAATCCAGTATCCAGAGTTCTTGAAGCTAGCTATGCAAGATAAGCCAGGGTTCATTCTTCCTGGGGAGCTATTAGACTCTGCTGAATATTCTCTGCTTGCTGACAATATTTGGTTGCACTTGGCTTGCAGGCCTGGCATCATGACCTGTTTTTATTCTCACAGCCTTTTTCTTGGCTTGTACACCTCTTGTCCACAGAGCCCCTTTTGTAAGAAATATTGCACATAGTAGAACTAGGCCTTCTGTAATGACTTTGTTTTAAATGCCCTGTTTCTAATTCAGAACATATTCTGAGGCACTGGAGTTTAGGAATTCCATACATTTGGGAGAAAAAAAAACCCCACAATTCCACCTACTAGCTGCTAGCTAACCTCTCAATATTTTTTTCATCCTTCCTGTGAACAAAATCCATCCACAACATCCTAATGTACTCCCAATTTAACTGTAATTCCAGAGTCTCATTTAAACATAATCAGCTTCTGATTCCTTCTCATACCTAAATTGCCCTAGTAACTAATGATGGTGAGGTTTATAGCACCACTCATCTCAGGGAAATCATCCCTTCCTCTGTGAATTTGGAAAGCCAAATTTCAAGTTATCTACTTCAAATACACAACAGTGTGACAGGCATACTGCAAACACTCCTGTCCCAGAAGGAAGGCAGCACATGGGGCAAGCCAAGAAAACCCAGAGCATAACAGGGCCAAAGTTAGCTTGATTTTAAGTTTTGAGGAAAATTTCATTGGCTCGATAGCCTTTCCCCCATGGCTCTGCTCTTGGTGCTGGGTAATTGCCTTGAAAAGAAACAGGCAGTGGCCCAGTCAGCTGGCCAGGGTGACAGGAAAATCTAAACTGGCATCTAAATCACACTTAAGGCCATTCTTCCTATTTATTGAAGAATAATGCTTTCATAGCAAAATAGTTGTCCTTTATATGTCCTTTATACCTGTTGAATCCCAGAAGTATATAAAGTGTCTATTATTCAACCCAATTTGGTTTCTTTGGCCCAAGTATTTCTGCGGGTCCATCTTTCACATGTTGACTCTTAAACAGCTGGACATACCTTGGTGTGTTCTTCCAGAGCAGGTGTGATTTTCATTAACTTTTTACTTTCATTTTTAATAAGATGGGAAATTTGTATTTTTTCCATTTCCCTTTTACCTAATTATTTCTTTTTCACTTTCTTTACCAATTGCTTTATCTAGAAAAAAAAAAAATCAAGCAATGCCTTAAATGCTTTATTCTGAAAATGAGTTAGCAAAATATCAGAGTTCTTTGTTCATAAGTTCTACTTTCTACCTAACAGAATCACATTGCCTGCCATTTTATAGGAATAACGTATCTTCTATTTCCATCAAACCTTTTCAGAAGCATTTTCTTTCTTTTCTCCTCTATAGTACTTTATTTTTTTAATTGGATATTTTATTTACCTACATTTCAAATGTTATCCCCTTTCCCGGTTTTCCTTCTGGAAACCCCTATCCCATCCCCCACCCTGCTCACCCACCACTCATCCATCCCCACTTCCCCCCACCCCTGGCATTCTCCTACACTGAGTCATCGAGCCTTCCCAGGACCAAGGGCCTCTCCTGCTACATGCGTTTGGAGCCATGGGTCGCTCCATGTGTACTCTTTGGTTGATGGTTTGGTCCCTGGGAGCTCTGGGGGATCTGGTTGGTTGATAATGTTGTTCTTCCTATGGGGAAGACCTCTGGGTCTTGCAAACCCCTTCAGCTCCTTCAGTCCTTTCTCTAACTCCTCCATTGGGGACCCTGTGCTCAGTCCAATGATTGACTGTGAACGTCTGCCTCTGTATTTTTCAGGCTCTGGCAAAGCCTCTCAGGAGACAGCTATATCAGGCTCCTGTCAGCAAACACTGCCAGAAGCATCTTCAGTATTCATATTTCTGTCCGCTTTATCTCCATGCCAGTATGTTTCCATCTAAGATGAGAGCTCTCCCCTTTTCTTCTGAGATCACATACATCCATCATTAGGACTTGTATCTTTTCAAAAGGGGTACAATTCAACCTCTAAACTTTGAAATGGATAGTATCAAAGCTGAAAGGGCTGTAGTTAATTACACCTACAGGCCCAAGAAGCTCCTTGCTTGGAATAAAGCATCATTCTCCAGTATGGAAATAGGAACCAAATCCAACCCCTGGTCTTGTTTATTTTTGAAAAGATAAGATAGTGGGTTAAACAAAAAACAAACAAACAAAAAAAAGCCAGGCAGTGGTGACGCACACCTTTAATCCCAGCACTTGGGAGGCAGAGGCAGTTGGATTTCGAGGCCAGCCTGGTCTACCAAGTGAGTTCCAGGACAGGCAGGGCTAAACAGAGAAAAAACCTGTCTCGAAAAACACAAAAGCAAAAACAAAACAAAAGATATCGGGTTAAACACTTAAAAATCTGCTCCAGTTCACAGGCAGATTCACTCGGGGCTGGGGGTGCGCGTGGATAGTTTATGTGTAATCATAGGTCTTTCTTAGACAGACCTAAGCCCACATTTGAATCCCTCCAAAGACTATGGTGCACTAGCTGGTATCAGGTCTGGCATTTAAGTTTTATCCTATGATAATTGCTAGAAAACCTTTGTGATTATCTAGGATTTGGCTTAAAAGGACACATGTAAGACTTTAAAATGTAGGGGGTACAGAGGTGGCAGCAGAAGGCGGAAGTGATGCGATAGGTGAGAAGGTCCCGCGCAGACCAATGCCGTGACCCTGCTCCTGCAGCGTCCAGAGCAGAGGCCGGCTGAATGGGCTGCTGAACCAGAGTCGGGGATCATTTGGAGCCCCCTGGAGCGGAGATCAGGATGTTCCACTTCATGAGGGACATGAAGCCTGAGGATCCTGTGTTCCTGATGGACCCCTTCGCAATTCACTGCCAGCATATGAGCCGCATGTTGTCAGGTGGCTTTGGATATAGCCCCTTCCTGAGCATTACAGATGGTAACATGGCAGAAACCAGGCCTGCCAGCCGCTGGATACAGGCTGGGGCTGTTTCTCCCTTCGGGATGTTGCGAATGTCTGGCAGCTTCATGGACATGTTTGGATGATGAACGACATGATGGGAACATGGAGCACATGGCCGCTGGAGGCAACTGCCAGAACTACTTTATTCCTTAAGTTTTACCAGAGTATCTCATCACAACAACAGGAAAAGAAACTGTTATCCTTGGATATCTCAGGCTGTAACTTGTATGGAGTTCTGCTTCACTTCTGTAGTTTGTTTGCAGTTTAATTCACACTCCTTTAATTTTACCTTTTGAATGAAGTGTGTACAGTCATCCAGGTGTCCTTAGTGGACTGTCCCTCTTTTGCATTTTTTAAATTTTACATCCTTTCAATAAACCTTCTCAAGTTCATTTATATAAATGCTTTTGCTATTCTTTCATAGTTATACACAGCACTTTGTACTACCTCATATACAGCAGTTCTATACTGTGTTAAATCATGTACTGGTTTATTTAGCCACTCTCCTATGCTTGATGTGATTTTGAACATTTTGTAGTTGTAATAATGCCGTGGCAAGTAGCCTTGTGGACATGCATTTTCTTTGGTCTTTCTAGGAATAAATAGTAATCTAAAACCTGAGTAATCTGTGAAATTAGTAGACAGAATATGACACTGTTGATGCCTCCAAATATTTATAAAATAGTATGGCAATTTTCACAATATCCATTGATAAGACTTTCCCATGTTCATGTCAGATATAGTAACTTACGGCTTTATGAAAATAAGAGAAAATACTCTTATATACCTGTTATTTTCTTCATATTGAGAAAATGTATTTAAATGTATATCTTTATGTAGTTCATTTTACAGCACCAGATGAAAGTCATGTACGTTTACATCAAGAGTATGCAACAGAAACACAGGTGCAAGGAGAAAGAGGAACAACTTCTGGCAATGCAAGACTCACTAGTAAGTAAAATAAGCATAAATAGCTTTAAATTAAGCCCAACAGAAGGCTCATGTCTCTGTGTTATGAATTCTGTGTATGTTTCATGGACAGTTTGTGCTCTGACTTGAGTGTGGATTCTTTGGGACAAGAATAGATAGAAGTCAAAATTAATAAACTGGGCAAAATGAAAAAACAGAGCAAGCAAACAAACTGATCATTGGATTCTGAGTGTTATTTTCATGCTCAGGAGTTACTGTGAATGCCTGTGCACTCTCATGAATACTGCACTTATCTTTCCTCATCTCCCTATGAGTGGAAAGTCTTTGTGTTCAGAAATTCTCCAACCCATTGTGGCTTTTTTTTTCTCCTTAGCAATAGAACACCCAAAAAAAGAAGCAGCAGCAGACCATCTATTTCCTGAGAAGAAACTCTATATAACCACAACCCAGTCTCAGACCAAGAAACAATACTTTCCTCGGGATGATAGTGCAGAGAGTAAGTACACTTCTTTTACATTATGTTTTGTAAAGACTTATTTATTTATTTTATATATGTGAGTACACTGTAGCTGTCCTCAGACACACCAGAAGAGGGCATTGGATACCATGACAGATGGTTGTGAACCACTATGTGGTTGCTGAGAATTGAATTCAGGACCTCTGAAAGAACAGTCAGTGCTCTTAACTGATGAGCCATCTCTCCAGCCCCTTTTATGTTATTTTTAATTAAACTTGAGAAACCTTCCTATTGAGTTTGAGAATAGACCTTCAGCCATGTGCTTCTTTGAACTATTATGCGCAATAGACTCCCAAATCTTCTAACAAACTAGGTATCATTTGTAATTAACTGCTGGCTTGCCTGTGCCCACTTTCTAAATTTCTGTTTCTTATTGTAGTATCAAGTTCTGCTTTAATCTTATGATGCTGTAGTCCTTTTGTACATCCATATTTTAAAGATTTCACTTCTTCAAGGTCAGAGAATACTGTTCTACTAAAGGGACTCATCATTTTGATGGTTTCCTTCATTTTCCTTAATAACTTCCTTATTTGTTATTAATGTGGCTCAGCACACTTTTCTGGTTATTCTCTGAATGGCTTTTTGTCTCTGTTGCTTTAATTTTCTTCTGTGTTATTTCAAATTTTTCTTAGAAGAAACTTTGTGTGTGCTTTTGGACTCATTCTAATACTTATATCTTAATATATGTAGCCAAATTATGGATGTTCCTTTTCAAAATATTTTTAGAGTTTTAAAAAATTTTATGTGTATGAGTGTTTTGCCTGCATATATACATGTTCCATGTGCATATCTGGTACCTGTGGAAGTCAGAAGAGGGTGTCAGATCCCATGATACTGGAGTTATAGGTGGTTATGAGGCATCATGTAGATGCTGGAAACTGAACTTGTATCATCTAGCAGGGCAACAAGTGCTCTTAACCACTGAGAACCATCTTTTCAACCCTAAGTTATAGATATTCTAAGCTGTAACTGTTCCTGTTTTCTTGACTTTTCCTACTTTATTACCTGTTATGGTGCTTTCCCTATGTCTGTAATTCTATAATTATGTATGATGTTATATTGGATTCAAATTTTTAGCATTCAAAGTGTAGATTAAGTAAGAAAAGCAAATAATTTAAAATATATGAGTCTAATTTTGTTCATAATAATGAGTAAAATAATCTATAAAATTTATGAACCAAAGCTACTAGAATAATAATGTACAAAAAGTAGCAAAGGTGCTTTTACATTTAAGTACTTAAGTATATATTCATAGTATATTTATATTTCAATTTGACAATAATTTGCTTGCATCATTAAAAATGAGAAGAGACTTCAATGAGCTCTATGTCAGGTCAGAGATCCCACGCTAAGGAAGACTCACTAATTATATTCTGGTTAAAGGATGAACCCAATAATAAGACATTACAATTCTATATATATACACACACCAAACATGAGTACACCAAAGTTCATAAAATAGACATGATGATACATAAAGGCATGGGTTTCTCCCCAAGTAAATATCCTGCCCTCACCAATGAACAGATCATCTTTGCACAAAATATCTGTATTAAATAACACTATAGATCAAATGCATTTAACAGACATCTATAGAACATTCCATCCAAACTCTGAAGAATGAACATTTTCCTCAATAGCCTATGGCCCTTTCTCTAAAATAGGTCACATATTGAGATACAGTTCAAACGTTAGAAAATTTTAGAAAAAACAAAAGAAATTCCTGTATCTCATTATGTGTATGGGTATTTTGCCTGAATAAGTGTTTGTGCACCATGTGCAAGCAGTGTCCAAGGAGAGCAGAAAAGGGCATTAGAACTGGAATTACAGGTGATTGTAATCTAACATGTGGGTGCTTGGACTCAAATCTGGATCCTGTGGGATAGCAGGCGGTGCTCTTAACTGCTGAGCTATCTTTCCACTAACACTTTCCCTACATTTTTTTTTTAATGTAGGCACTCAAAGCTATAAATTTTTCTCTTAAGACTATGTTCATTGTATCTAAGGTGTTTTGTTATGCTGTATATTCATTTCCATTCCATTTAGGAAAAAATGTTTGCTTCTTGATTTCTTCACTTATCCATTCATCATTCAGTCATTTAATATCTATGAGTTGAAATATTTTCTGTAGTTTCTCTTGCTGTTGATAGCTGGCTTTATCCCATTGTGTTCAGATAAAATACAGGCCATTACTTTATTTTTTTTCTATATTAATTAGGCTTGTTTTGTATCCTGATATGTGACCTATTTTAGATAATGTTCCTTGTATTGCTAAGAAGAATACATGCTATGTTTGAATGGAATCAGCTACCTACTAGGTCTATCAGACCTATTATATCATTTAATTTCATCCAAAATTACTTTTTTCATTTTTTAAAATATTTGGTCTAATGGTGAATGTGATGTATTAAGGCTACCCATTATTACTATGTTGGGGTTTATCAGTAACATTGTTTCTAGTAATATTTATTTCATGAAATTGGATGAGCCTATGTTTGGTGCATATATGTGTGTATGTGTGTATGTGTGTATGTGTGTGTGTGTGATTATGATTTCCTCTTGCTAGATTGTTCTCTTGATCCCTATTAAGTGTCCCTCTTTATCTTTTCTGACTAGATGTGGTTTGAAGATTATTTTTGACAGATATTAAATAAGAACATTTGTACACCTTTTCCACTCTTTCACTCAGAAATGATGGATAAGGTTTATCATTGGTAGTGATGTTTGTTTCTTAGAAGTAACAAAAAGATTCATGGGCGCCTCTCTTATCCTGAATCTATGTCTGTCCTGAATATGCCCCCTACTCCTCACCCTTATCAGTTGTAGATTTCCATTTATTTTCATGGCCATCTAGTCATATCTCCTCCTTCCCCCAAACCTGATCCTGAACCTTACATTCTCCTTTCCATCCCCTTCCCTCTCAGTTCCCTCCCTCCACCTGCCTGTTAGGACTATTTATTCCCCCTTCTAAGTGAGGTTTGAGCTTCCTCACTTGGGCCTTCCTTCTTGTTTAGCTTCTTTGGGTCTGTGGAATATAGCATGGTACCTGTATTTTATGGCTAATATCTACTTATAAGTGAGTAAATACCATTCATGCCTTTTGGGGTCTGGGTTACCTCACTCAGGATGATATTCTCAAGTTCCATCCTTTTGTCCTAAAAATTCATGATGTCTTGTTTTTTTATAGTGGAATAATATTCAATTGTGGAGATGTACCACATTTTCTTTATCCATTCTTCAGTTGAGGGACATCTAAGTTGCTTCCAGTTTCTGGCTACTACAAATAAAGCTGCTATAAACATAGTTGAGCAAGTGTCTTTGTGGGATGGCGGAGCATCTTTTGGGCATATTCCCAGAAGTGGTATAGCTGGGTCTTGAGATAGAACTATTCCCAGTTTTCTAAGAAACTACCAAACTGATTTCTAAAGTGATTGCACAAGTTTGTCCTCCCACCAACAATGAAGGAGCATTCCTGTTGTTCCACATCCTTGCCAGCATGTGCTATACTTGAGTTTTTGAACTTAGTCATTCTGACAGGTGTAAGATGAAATCTCAGAGTCATTTTGATTTGCAATTCCATGATGACTAAAACTGCTAAACATTCCTTTAAGTGCTTCTTGGCCATTTGAGATTACTCTGTTGTGAAAATTCTCTGTTTAGTCCTATACCCCATTTAGTCCAACTTCCAAAGTCCCTGTAGTCTACAGCAGTCTCAACAATGTTAAAAATCCAAAATTCAATGTCTCTTCTGAGATTCATCCAATCACTTAACTGTAATTCCCAAAGCAAGACAGGAAACAAGCTGGGCAAACTCCAGACTCTGCATCTCCCAGTCTGATACCAAAGCAGTCTTCAGATCTCCAACTCCTTTTTCATCTTTGTTGACTGCAACAAACTTCTTTCTCCTGGGCTGGTTCCACTCCTTGTTAGCAGCTTTTATTAGCAGATAGCCTATGGCTCTGGCATTCCTAACATATTGGGGTCTCCATGGCAACTTCAGTGCTACAGCTTCTTGTTTCAATGTCTTGGATCCACACATGATCTTCTGGGCTCCTTCAAAAGGCTAGTGCCACTTCTCCAGTTCTGCCCTCTGTAGCACTCTAAGCTCGGGTTGATCTACTCCACTGCTGCTGCAGTTCTTGGTGGTCATCCTATGGTACTGGTATCTCCAGTACACTGGGGTCTTCTGCTACAACTAGGCTTCACCAATAGCCGCTCATAGACTGTCTTCACGGTGCCAAGTCTCAACTCCTTTGCATGACCCCTTCAGTCCTGGGCCATCAACTGCAACTGAGGCTGCATCTTCACCAGTGACCTTCCATGGCCTCTCACAGTGCCAAGCCTCAGCTGTTCTTCATGACCTCTTCATGCCTTCAAAACCAGTACCACCTGGGTGACTCTTACACATTACCAAGTACAGCTGCTGCAGGAGGTACAACCTTGGCTCTCTCTGAAACATAGCTTCTTTGTGCTCACAAATTTCACCTCAGTGATGCTGGGTCTCTTCTGAATCACTGTGAATTTCTTAGCTCCAGCTAACCAGTATCAATTGACCTGGTAGTCCCTTCTATTTTGAACTCTAAATCCAGAGCCATGTGTCCAAAGTTGCTGAATTCTACTGCTTGCTGGGGCTGGAACATGGCCCCATTGTTCTATTACATTATCATCAGCTTTCTGTTTTCCAACTCCTTCACTGCCTAAGCTTGGCTGTCCTTGATCTTGCTCTATAGACTGACTTTCAATTCAGATCTGCATGCCTGTCTCCTAAACACTGAGATTAAAGGTGTGGTCCACCAAGCCTGAATTTAAGTTTTTTCTTCACCTAGAACTTGTTCTGTTCTAGGCTGGACTTGAACTCAGAGATCTGCCTGTCTTTGCCTCCTGGATTAAAGACTTGTACTATCATGCCTGGACCTAAGCTTAGCTGAGTGGAATCTTGCCCCAAGTTTACTACTCTATTAATTCAATTTAATATCCTTGAACACAGGATTCAACTCCATTTCACTTCTGGTGTCCCTTTAATATTCAAACCATATATTTTGTATTTTTCCTTTCTCAGCTTGCTATGCTTGTTCAAAATGCTCTTCATCAGTCTTAACCAGAGAACAAAGTCTCTGTTGGGATTTTTTGAGACTTCCTTTGTCAATGCAATTAATATAAATCTCTTTACCTTAGCCTCAGGTAGTCTTTTTAGACAACAGCAAAAAACAGCCACGTTCTTCACCAAAACATGACAAAAACAATCTTTTGACCACATATTAAAATTCTTTTCTACTGAAACCTCTTGGACTATGTACTCACAATTCAAATCACTCTCAGTAACAGTCTTCCATATTCTTACTAGGATAGACCATTAAGCCCCATTTAAAGCATTCTACTGCTTTCCAAATCCAAAGTCCCAAAATCCACATTCTTCCAGTCAAAAGCATGGTCAGGGCTATCACAACAATACCCCAGTCCCTGGTAACAGCTTCTGTCTTGGTTAGGGTTTTATTGCTGTGAACAGACACCATGACCAAGGCATCTCCCATAAGGACAACATTTAACTGAGGCTGGCTTACAGGTTCAGAGGTTCAGAGGTTCAGTCCATTATCGTTAAGGCAGGAACATGGTAGCATCCAGGCAGGCATGGTACAGGCAGAGATGAAGATTCAACATCTTCATCTGAAGGCTGCTGACAGAATAGTGTCTTCCAGGCAGCTAGGACTAGGGTATTAAAACCCATGCCCACAGTGACATACCTACTTCAACAAGGCCATACCTCTTAATAGTGTCACTCTCTGGGCCAAGCATATACAAACCATCACACCAGGCAATCCTGGATACCTCTGTAGTCTGGGATCACATAGTAAGTGGCTTCTATAGAAATCCCATGTTGCTGCAGGCCACTGCCAGTCAGCCCACCCCCGAAAGGTCATAGCAGTATTAACCCTCTCCTACTTTGTTGGCATGCCAACAGAACTCCACCCTAGGTGACCACCCAAGGAGTTAGAGGCACAAGGCAGTAAAAACCAGGCCTGAGCTTGAGGCTACCCATACATATACATATACATATATATATATATATATTGGACATTGCATACATAAGAGAAATGTCTCTAGGCTTTGGTAAATGATTTTTTCAAACTATGGGTTTCCATCTGTCAAAATTTTATGGAGATTTATTATATCTTTGTTCCCAAGAGATAATAAGTTGTAGTTTTTCTTTCTTAGAATGTCTATTTGGTTTTGGTATGGAGTAGTGCATTTTTAAATTCATTTGATTAATGTGGGGAATGGAGGAAGACCTGAGTGAATGAAGTTCTATGTATGCTAATGATGTAGACACAGTCATATCAAGGTCTCTAACAGTTCAGCCCCATGAATGGCAAAGCCCCCCCTCAACTCAGGGTGAAACTCAGAGGAATGGCAAAGCCTTCTGTGTGTGGATGTTAATAGTTTGTGCATAAAATGTCCATCAGATCCCCTTCAATTATTGGAGGTCAGGCCTCTATCCCCGCCTTCGCAAAATTAGATTCGCCAAGGCCCTTCTATACTTAGAGAAGGGAGGAGATGTCAGGGGCAGCCCTGCTTATACACTGAAGGCCTAAAATCAGCCATAGGCCTAAAATCAGCAATAGGCCTGACATACATACATGCTAACACAAAGTCTTGTGTCTCTGTGGAAAAACACTGAAACAGATAGCTATAAGCTATTGTAAACAGGCAGCTTTTGTGGACATTTACCAGCCTGAGTAGTCATAGATCTTGTAAATAGGCAGCCTCGGTGGATAGTATCAACTTAGATAAGGACGAGTGAATCATAGGCAGAGTCATAGTGACCTGTCCCCTGAACCTTCACCCAGCTGATACCCTGTTCTGAAAGATAGCTGGACTCCCCCTGAACACCTGTGGCTCCAGTGTCATTCCCTTCCCCACATCCTGCCTTTTTGTCTTTATAACCCCTGTGTGAATAAGTAAATTACGATTTGATTTAAATAATTGAATAAATTTAAAAAAAAGAAAAGTGAAACAAAAAAAAAAAAAAAGAAAGAAAAAAAATGTCCATCACAGTTTTCTCCACATCTTCCTATTTACAGCCTAAGGATGGCTCCACTGCCTAGACTGCCCCTACTAAGAATAGCACTAAACTTGCCTCCTTGATTCAGCTGTATGCCAGAAACTCCTGTCTGCTCAACTATATACAATAAACATGTTGAGCCTCTCCGGTGCTGCAGCTTCTTCACTTTATCCCATCTTTGCTGTGTGTCTGTGTGCTTGCTCTTTCATAATCCTTTACCATCCCTGGAGCCATACTAAAGTGAAGCAAGGTGGCATTTGAACAAGGGATTGGAGCAGGGACCCAGCCTGTGGATTCTTACTACAAGGAACTCTCACTGGTCAGATAGGGGAATTCTCCCATGAAAAGCAAGCTAATAAAGAGAAAAGCAAAAACAAAAATAAAGAATTAAGGATAAAGGAATAGAAGGGAGCCCATTTCAGTTCCTTGGGTATAGAACATTGGGACAAGTAGAATCGAAAGACAGGAAGTTATATATCAATAAGCAGAATCTAAAGATAGGTAGGTAGTTATTAGTGCTTGTGGGAGATTTCTGGAACCCAGGGAAATAGAGAGGAAACATTGCAGCTTCATCAGTTCTTGCCTTTGTGTTCAGAGAGACATGCCCTTGGCTTCAGAGGAAGGAACAGGGTTTATCTTTCTAGGAAGAAATAGAAAATTGAGGAGTGGATACATGGCAGAGAAACCAGCATGTTTCTTTTTTGGCTTTCAGTTTTAACTGCCTTCATATTACACTTGTAGGGTGGGAGTGAAAGCAGCACACAGGTGATGGTGCACAGCAGTGGAGCTCTGGATGGGCAGGAGGAGGCCTACCTGACTTGCTAGGTGTGTGGGCTCTGAGCAGGTGCTGGGGAAGTTGATCCTTTCCAGATGTCTGCATTGGTAGCCCATCTAGCCCATCAAAGAGTACAAGCCTGGAGGCAAGAGTGAATTCATGAATGGAGGAGGCTATAGCGAAAGGGAAAAATCTTGGTGTCCTTAAATTCTACCTGCTTTTTGTTTGTTTGTTTTTTTTGTTTGTTTGTTATGTTGTTTTATTTTAAACAACCAAACTAAAATAACCCAGAATTGTATTCTGAATTCTGGTATTTTCCTGTGGTAAGACTGATCAGGGAGAGCCTAGTGGCCTGTGTTTTTTTAATTCAGTGGTGAGTACTGTCGCGTCCCCTCGGCGCAGTGAGACACGACACCCTGGATTCTCTTTGACAGCTCTTTTATCGGCAATCTTCATCCATCGAAGGGCCGCCACTCCCAAGCAGCTGAAATGCACTGCTTATAACCCTTCCGAGGGCGGCCAGGTGGCCTGTTTCTCAGGATGGTCAGGCCAATACTCATTAGCATAGCCCTGTGATTGGTTGGGCTTGTGCCTCATTAATAACCCTGTGATTGTTAGGGCTCGTGCCTCTTACATAACCCTTGAGCTCGTGTCTCATTAGCATAAGCCCTGTGATTGGTTGGGCTCACGCCTCATTTGCATAAGCCCCTCTGGAGGGGCTTGAGGCTGACGCATGCGCAGTAGGCTTATACAGACGCTGCGCCACCATTGGAAACGGCGCGTCCTTCGGCCCCTACAAGGTACCACATCTTTCTACCCATTTAGGCTAATGACTACTCTTGTGAGAGGCAGAACATTTGCATAATCACCTGGAGTCCCAATGGCTCTATTCAATTATCTGGGCCTAGCTACAGTCCTGCAATTTAGACAGATAAATGGGACCTACCTCTTGGATGTTTGGACCCAAAGTATAATGATAACATGGACGAGACCAATATCAGAGGCAAATCCTAGAGACACAGAATGCTTAAGATCAGACTGTTTCACCTGCTGATATTGTGAAAATGACCCTTGATGACCTTTAAGGCTTAAACCTTTTAAAATTTTTCTTTTGTGTTTGTTGAATAGAGTGACTGTTACAGTCTTCCTTCTTATACCTACAGTCTGGTGTAAAGCATTGCTGTGAACTACCCCTCAACCAAGCAAGAAAAAAACTAACCTGAACATCTAAGGAAAAAATGAGGGGCAGGGGCCATGCTGAATGGTGGGATATACCTAAGAGAATGACATCCTGAGTGACTGTTGTGAACACTAGCTCAACCATATCAAGAACTCCAATACTTTAGCCCCATGGCAGGGGCAAAACCTCCCCCTACCCAGAGTGAAGCTCCTTAGGGTTTTGTCTACAATAGCTTCCTTTCCCCAGTTATGTACAGCCTAAAGAAGACTCTCCTACAGAGACAGCTCCTACCAAGATTAGCTGAACCTATCTCCTTAATTCAGCTGTATGCAATAGCCCCATGTCCCTGATCAACTGTATATAACAAACACGCTGAGCTTCTAGGGTGCTGTAGCTTTTCCACTAGAGAACCCAGGCCGCTTGATCACAGCTTTGTTCTGTGTGTTTGTCTTTTCTTTCCCATCAGATCTCAGTCATCCCTAGAGCCATGTTGATTGAGATCAGAAATTGTATATTATGTTGCTTTTTAATTTGTGAAATATGTTCCATAACCCAAAATATTCTCCATCTTAGTGAGTATGAGTAGTACATGGGGTAGGATTGTTAAAATTATATGCTGCTCTTGCTCAGTAATTGACAAAGTCCATTATGTCTAGTTGATCGGTGATACTTTTTATTCCCATAAGTGATGAGTGAGGCTTTCATCCTGTCTAGCTTTTTTTTTTTTTTTTTTTTTTTTTGGCCTTGATGTTTTAAATTTGAGCCATTGTAATGGCATTTCATTGTTGTTTTAATTTATACATATGGGCCGGAGAGATGACTCAGTGGTTAAGAGCACTTACTCCTCTTGCAGTGGATTTGGGTTCTGCTCCCAGTGCCCATATGGTGCTCACATAACTTTCTTTAATTCCAGTTCCAAGGCATATAATGTCCTCTTCTGGCCTGACAGGCACCAGACATACATGGCACACAGACATACACATAATTTTATAAATTAATTCACACATAGGCAGTACATATATGTCATATGGAAACAATGAATTAAAACAGTAATAAAATCTGACTGTGACTCATCTATTCTACAGATCTAATCTTTGTTTAGAGACGACATGACTTATTTTTTCTTTGTGTACATTTATTAACTTATTATAATGCCAAATTATCTGAACATCTTATTTGGCTGTTACAAAGTGGGGGTATCTTTGCCTTATTCTTGGCCTCAGAGGAAAAGCTTCTAGTTTCTCACTATTAAGTACAGTAATAGCTATGGGGTCTATTCCCACACATGGTGCTTATAAAGTTGAGAAAATCCCCTTCTATTCTGATTTTGCTGGTATTATTTATTGTAAATGGGTGTTAAATTCTATCTAATGACTTTTTGTATCAATAGAGATGATTTTTTTTCTTAGCCTGTTAATGATAGATAACCAACGTTCAGATATTGTACTTCCTTGTAGTCTGGGTTAAATTCCACTGACTTCTAATTCTTTCTATATGTTTTTTGAGTCAATTTATTCATATTTCATTGAGGGTCTATGTTGCTGAGTGGTATTGATGTGTAATTTTCTTGTATTAGGGCAATGCTGGCCTCAGAGAAGTAAAAATGAGTCCATTTTATTCTCTCTTCTAGAAAGCATGGTAGAAATTTGGTATATACCTTGTCTTTAAATGTTTGTTCGAATTAACCAGGGAATCCCTTTGGCTCTGCCACTTTAGATTATTAACAGTTATATATTCATTTTATTTAATATAAAATGCAGCATTCATTTTAATTATATATTCATTTATTTAACTATATTTTTCTTATGTGAAACTTGAGACATTGTATCTTTCAAAGCATTGGCCCATTTACGTTACTAGTTTTAAGCATAGAATTATTTACAGTTTATTTTTATCTGATTGTAACAATTTATATTCCCTTTGTGCTTAATCTTCCTAAAGATTTAGAAATTTTATTCTTCTTAAAAAGCTAACTTTTATTTTGTTAATTTCTTCCTCTGTTAATTTTATTTTCAATTTTATAGAGTTCTGCTCTGACTACTTTATTTTTTTTAACCTTAAATTTCATTTGCTCATCCTTTTCTAGTTTCCTGAAGTAGAAACTAGTTATTGGTTTGTGATCTTCTTTTCTAATATATGCATTTGATGCTATAAATTTTCTTACAAACACTACTTTTGCTGCAACAGAATTGATTCAGGACTTACAAAGAAGGAAGCAGAACTTCTAGCATAAAAGTATAATACTGAAGAAATGGACAGTAGTGTTGACAGCTGCATGATTGAAGGTGATTATACAGAGCAACTTGTTTAAATATGAATAAAAAATCCTTGTGTCAGAGGAAGATACCATCAAGGACTCTCACGGCATGAAGTCACGGAATGACTCTGAGAATTCAGAGGACAGTCTGATTTTCTTGTTATGAGCTAATGCAGATTGAGGACTTAAAATTGAAATTTGCATACATCATTTCAACAATCCCATGAACCTTCAGAATTGAACTAAATTTACTCTGCCTGTGCTCTGCAAATGCAGCAACATTGCCTGGATGACAGCTCTTGTCTTTATAGCAGATCATTGAATAAGCCCATTGGGAGATCTACTGTCCAACAAGAAAAGATTGCTTTTAAAATACTGTTGTTACAATCTGTGGTGAAGATGTGTGGCTAGAGAAATGCTGTATATGTTCTGGATAGCATGAATGGCTCAATATTCAAGTCTTAATAAGTGCAGTTTAATGACTGTTTCTCCTGAATGACTCTTGATGGAACTGCATAAAGAAAATGGAAACCACTAGAAAGAGCTCACCAGTCTAGACATTATCATCTTCCATCATGGGATGACCTTAAACTGTTTATATTAACAGGAACTTGTAAGAAGCTGATTCTAACATTGGTGACTTTGAGAAGCTAAGGACTTTGGGGGAAGAACCTATGAATGTGAAAAGAGCAAAAGAAGTAGAACCAGAAGTGGACCCTGGGGTCACAGCTTCATGGCTGCAATCTCATGGTTCAATTTGAATTGGTGAGGAGTCACTTTTTTAGAAATATGCAAAGAAAATAGTTTAACTCATGATAGAATTTCTTGCAAAATTAGTCAGTCCTCCCAGATGCTGTCAATTACATTTTGTGATAATCTAAACTTTTTGCTGTCATATCAACAACATTCCAGCATCTTCACCATGGATAGAGTTTCATCATCCCTCCACGTTCTCATTTATCTTCAACTCCATCTTGATACCTAGTGAGGTAACCCAAGCCTTTATTTTCATGATACCTTACTAATTTTATCTTTATAAATGATTAGTTTTATGTTTATCTTGACTATTGAGCAAGAGAGTATTGTAAGGTGACCCAGGAAATGCATCAGACCTCAGTTAAAAATATCTCATTTCCTTCAATTAATTTTAATCCTTGGGCTAACATGGAAACCTCTTTTTCAGTCTACTGCCACAACCCCAAATGACAAAATGATGTCTAATCTTTTAGTTTATTGAAAACATGACTAATTCTTTTGATGAAAAATTCTCCCAACTACAGTCATTTGGGATATTAAGTAAAAAGCATTTGTGTTACAGGGTCTCTAATACCAAATATTGACATCTAGTTTCAGGTGCATAACACATCCTGCATTGTAGTCTCCCAGAGCACTCTCTGGAAGATGCCACAATAACTAAGGCATTGCCCACACATTTCCCAATACCAACAAAATTATGACTTGGGGATGGTGAAGCTTGTACTAGTTCCAGTGAATATTGTGGGCGTAAACTCATTGCAATACTTCCATTTATTTTCAGTCTTATTCCCAAGACCCTGGTCACCTGTCTGATTCCATTAGCTTCTATCCATGGTTCCATGGTCAATAGTCTAAATCTTAGAACTCTGGCCCACACATCATGGACCCTTTGTGCTGTCCCATTTTTTGCCCACAAGAATTTCTCTTTATTGCTGTTTCATGGTCTTCAGTTAGTATGACTGCAGTGTATGGCCAAATATACAAAATGTACGTCAACATTAAGCAATATGAAAAATAAATGGGCATAAGAAAAAATAGGTTGAGAAAAGCAGAAGTGTCTGATGTGGTGAAGATATATAATGATAGAGACAAAAAAACATTTCAAAATACACTAGTAAGATTCAGCTTCTGTGCCCATTAAGACTACAGTGTTTGAAAATCTAGGCTCTCTCTTAAGAATGAGCACTCTTCAATATACCTTGGTCTCATGTCCTGGACCTAAAACTCCCATAGTTGTTTTTCCTACTCTGTTCACCCATACCACTCACCTGCACTAGGGCTTACTAATTGCATGAGAGGGATTCCAACTCATGACTTCCTCAGTCATGCTAATTTTTTTTATAATTTGAAAAACATAGATGATGCTTATTTAGCTATACAATGTAGTATTGGAAATCACCACCTTAATAAAATGAAGAAAGAAATATGCCATTGTGTTTCATCATGTTTTCAGAGTATGTCTCTCTTCAATGAATTTCACACATCTGCTTTGTAGGTCAGAACATCGAGCTAAGGTCTGATGAAAATTATATGTCAGTAGACCCAACATCAAAAGATCATCCTCAATTTAAGAAACTGAAAACTGCCCACATAGAAAACACCTGGTATGTATAATGACAGCAAATACCCTTGACCTATAATCATGCATTTAAAAAGAGCATATTTGAAATGTTGTCACAGAAGCTGGGCAGGTAGATAGCTCAGTGGATAAAGTTTTTGTCTCACAAGCAAAAGACCAGAGTTCAGACTCCCAGAATTCACAAAAGCTAGCCAGGTATAGAGGCTCATCTTTAATCTCAGTGCTCAAGAACTGGGAACAGGATTCCTAGGGCATGGTAGCTAGCTGGACTAGCCACTTCAGCAAGTTTGGGGTTCAGTGAAAGACTGAAACCCTCAGTAAATCAAATGGAGAATGACATCAACCTTTGGCCTTTCCATTTGGTCATGTGCATGCACACACACACACACACACACACACACACACACACACACCCCTGAACACATACAGGTACAAACATGCCTTCCCCACATACATACACACAATCAACATGAAAAAATCCATATCTTTCCTAAATACCAATAATGAAGTTTCTGAAAAAGAAGTCAGGAGAAAAATTCCATTCACAGTAATTTTTAAAAGACACTGAGGGGTGAAGGTGGTTAATACAAAATATAATGACATATACTATAATAAAACCTATTACTTTGTGTGATATACACAATGGAATTTTATTTAGCCATTGAAAATAAAACCCATAAAATTACCTCATTTGCGATAAAAATTAGTGATCATCATGTTAAACCAGGCTCCAAAAGACCAATATCACTGATTTTCTCACATACAAAATCTATACCATCCAAAGGTGAGAGAGAGTAAAGGAAGATAATAAATAATAAGAAGACAAAGATAAAAGGCTAAATGTTTTCTCTTATGAAGAAGAATGTATGAACACACACACACACTAGTTTCTATGGCTAAATAAAACCCTGTTGTATACATCACAAAGTAATAGTTTCTATTAGAATTTTTATATAGTTTTTATATAGAATTTATTCTTATTCATCCATCACTTCCTCTATGTACTTCTTATGCTATTGTGGGTGGTTTTATCCTGACTTATTTCTCAGAAACTTCATTATTGGTATTTAGAAAAGCTACATATTCTTGTGTATTGATTTTGTATCCTAATTCGATGCTGACAGTGTTTGGCAGATATGATATTTTCCTGGAAGTCTTTAGTGTCTTTTTAAAGTAAAGGATCATACCATTCACAAATAGGGATAATTTAATTTATTCCCTTCTTACTTGTGTCCCTTTTATTTTTTTTTTTTCTTGCCTTGTGCTATAAGGCTTCAGGCATGCTATTGACTAAATGAGAGTAGGCAGATGTGTCTTGTTCTTCATTCTAGAGATTATGCTTCCAGTATTCCTCCATTTATTATAATGTTGGCTGTAGGCTTAGTATATATAACTTTCATCATGAAAGGAAGTTGGACTTTGCCAAGGGTCTTTTCTGTATATTCTGAGATGATTATATGATTACTGTCCTTATGTCTGTTTGTGTGCTTTATTATATTTTATATGAATTATGAACCATTCTTGTATGCCTAGAATGAAGAATGATTTTTCTGATGTGTAGTTGAATTTGTCTTACAAACATTTTATTAAGAATCTTTGCATCCTCTTTATCATACCCCTCTCCTCAAGGCTCAGGGATCTATGCAAAAGGGGTAGAAGAAGATTATAAGAGCCAAAGGTGGTGGATGGTTTTAAAGAGATAGCATTTGATGATGCAGGAGGGCAGATGCACACATGAGCTCACCAAGACTGTAACAGCATGCTCAGGTTCAAGCCAGACAGAATCTAAGCATGAAGGAAAGGAATTGTCACAAAGTCCCACCACTAGCCAAGAAGCTGCTCAAAACAGAGAGCTACAGGGAAAGGAAAAAACAGTTTTCTTCAGTGGAGTGACACTAAACATATCAACCAGGACAGCCTTATACTCAGGAGTAGTTGGCAAACATAAATCAAACTCTTTTTTTTTTAAATAATTTATTTCTTTTGTAAGAAATAGAAAGAACATGAAATTGGGTGGGTAGGTAGGGGAAGGAGCTGAAATGAAGTAGAGGATGGGAAAGAATGCAATGAAAATATACAGTATAAAATTCTCAATTTAGCAATGAAACTGTTGGAATATTTTCTTTCTTCTTCCAATCTTGTTGTTCATTATAGATCTGTTTGTAACAGCTGGGATTAGCTTTGGTAGTACATATAGATATGGTACTTCATCCTTTACTTCTATATTTTCTACCTTCTTGAAATACAAGTTTTGAGAATGCCCTCTAATGGTCCTCTGGATCTCATTGGCATTTGTTTTAAGTTCCCTCTTTTCTTCTAATTTATCATTTTGTGTCCTATCTGTTTTTTTTTTTTTTTCTGTTTTCTTTTGGTTAGTTTGCACAAAGGTTTGTCACTCTACTTCTTCAAAAAAAAAAAAAAAAACTTTTGTGTTGTCATTTAATATTCAATTTCATTCATTTCTATCCTGATATTATAGTTTCTAGGTATTGCATTGTATTTTGCTTATTTTTCAGATCTTAAGGTGCATTATTAACTCATTTTTTTCAACATCACTTCTGTTCATGTGAGCCCTCACAATTGTCAATGTTATTTTTACTACTTCTATTACTACTAGAGTTCAAAAGTTTTCACTTTTTTCCCTTACATCTTTATTTGATCCTAAGAATCTTTACATTTTCTCCCTGATATTTTTTAATGACTCACTATTCAAGAGTACATTTAATTTAGATTTGTTAATATAGTTTCTATAGTTTATATTGTTATCCATTTGTAATTTTATACCAATTTAACCTGATCCAATAAAGAAATGATTTTGCTCTGCTAAGCTTTGATGCTACAGATAAAATTATCCATGGCCTGAGGTCAGTATTTCCATTATGGTCAAGCTACAAGAATGGCATATATAGCTTGATCATGCTACCCCTTTTTGTCCTTGGAATACTTTTATTCCTGCCCATTGTGTTAAAGCTTGTCTTTAACAATATCAATGTGTTGGCAGCCAAAGTACATGGCTTGAAATGGAAAATGAACCTCCAGACAGAGTTATTAATTTAACAGACTGGCAAGCCAAGGATGAGTAAGATTCTTCACAGACCCTTACCAACCTAAGAGAGTTGTGCATTGATTTTGATAATGTATATTCCACGATGGGTAAGGAAGGCATTCTTGTCAGAATGACCTAAGACAGGCTCAGTCTTGTTTATGAAATAAAAAAGGGAAACATGTGGAGAGCTTGTGGGGCTGTTTGGCAGGAATCTGACATTGGCTAAGGACAAGGAAATGAGCTTCAGGCAGGAATCTAAATTTTAGACTAGAACCAAGAAGTAATTTCAGGCAGGAATCTAAATCTTAGACTAGAATAAAGAAGTAGGCTTCAAGCATGAAATTGACTTTGGGCTAGGACAGGGAAATAGGCTCAGATACTTTGGTCATCCTGATAAGCCCTTAGAAACAGTGATTACAGGACTTTGTTTATTTCCTTGCTTGTTCTTTGACTATTTGTGTTTATTGTCTTGCTTGTTCCTTGATTATTTGCATCTATTGTAGTGCTAGTTCCTCAACCTAGAACTGACCTTAACATTTGCATTCAATTAAAATAGTATAAAAGCAGATTGGGAAAAAATTTTAAAAAAGAATATTTTTAAAAGTGTCTTCACATTTCATACTTATGGTTTTTTTAGATTTTATTTATTTTATGTATATTAGTACACTGTAGCTGTCTTCAGACACACCAGAAGAGGGCATCAGATCCCATTACAGATGGTTGTGAGCCACCATGTGGTTGCTGGGATTTGAACTCAGGACCTCTGGAAGAGCAGTCAGTGCTCTTAATCACTGAGCAATCTCTCAAGCCCCACATTCATACTTATGAGTGAGAATACCATATGATTTTTGGGTTTGGGATTTTTTTGTTTTGTTTTGTTTTGTTTTAAATGTTCTAGTCTGATTTGGACACCAGGGTAATACTGGGTACAAAGAATAAGTTTAGCTATATTTCATTACTTTGTGTTTTTTGAAATAAAGCTTGAAGAACCTCAGTGTTAGTTTTCTTTCAAAAATAGTAGAATCCATTCAATCCTAAGCCACTTTTAGCTAAAAGACTTTTTTACTGCTTCAATTCCATTGCCTGTTATGAGTCAATTCAAGTATTTTATATTCTCTTTGTTTGATATAGAAATGTATTTATTTCTTCTATATTTTTAGGTTTTATATATGAGTTCTCAACATTCATTAATGTTTCTCTGTATATTGCTGGAATCTAATGTAATGGCCTCTCTAATTTTGTTAATTTGAGTCTTCTACATCATTTCTTTATTAGTTTGACTAGAAGTTTGTCAATATTATTTATTTTTCAAAGAACCAGATGTTTCATTGATTCTATGTATTATATTTTTAGTCTCACTTTTATTAATTTCTGTCCTGATTTTTATTTTGTCATCTACTGCTCTCGGGTTTGTGTTGTTTTACTAAGACTTTGAACTGCATTATTATTAATTTTGGATCTCTGATTTTGTTGTTGTTCTTTTGTTGTTGTTGTTGTTCTTTTTTTTTTTAACTTATTCACTTTATATCCCTCTCACTGCCCCCTCCCAGTCATCCAATCCCACAATCCTTCTTCCACTCTTCCTCCTCCTCCCCTCTGACACTTTTAAGTCGCTACTAGGCTAGGCACTTCCTTTCCCACTGAGGCCAGACAAGGCAGCCTAGCTAGAAGAATATATCCTATAGACAGGCAACAACTTTTGGGATAGCTGCTCCCCACCTCGAGTTGTTCAAGACCCATATGAAGATTAAGCTGCACATCTATTACATATGTGCAAGGAGGCATAGGTCCAGCCTGTGTATGTTCTTTGATTGGTGGTGCAGACTCTGAGAGCCCCAAGGATTCAGGTTAGTTGATTCTGTTGGTCTTCCTGTCTTTCTACAAGTGTGCCCAAACTCCATCCACTGTTTAGCTGTGGGTGTATAATGTCTCTGTCTGAGTCAGTTGGTTGGTCGGGACTCTCAGAGGACAGCCATGCTAGACTTCTGTCTACAAGCATAACAGAATATCATTAACAGAGTGTCTGAGATTGGTGCTTGCCCATAGGGTGGCTCTCAAGTTGGGCTGGTTTTTGGTTGGTCATTCCCTCAGTCTCTGCTCCATCTCCCATTCCTGCATTTCTTGTAGACAGGATAAGTTTTGAGTCAAAAGTTTTATGGTGGGTTGGTGTCCCTATTACTCCACTGAAGTTTCTGCCTAGCCACATGAGGCAGCCTCCCCAAGTTCTTTATCCCCAGTGCTATTAGTCACAGCTACAGGCACCCACATTGATTCTTGGGCACCTCCCCTATCCCTGCTCTTCCTGGAGATGCCCACTACCTCCCACAACCCCATCAGTTGCAGATTTCCATTCATTCTAATAGCCATCTTGCCACCCCTGCACCTCCCTACATAAGACACTGACCCCCCCCTCACTTCCACCCACATACTTCCCCCACCCACCTTTTATAACCATTCCATTCCCCCTTCCAAGTGAAGGCCAAGCATCCTTGTGTGTGCCCTCCTTCCTGTCTAGACTCCTTGAGTCTGTGGTGTGTAGCATGGGAATACCGTATTTTATGGCTAATATATACTTATAAATGAATACATACTGTGTATGTCCTTTGGAGAGTGTGTTACCTCACTCAGGATGTTCTCAAGATCTATCCATTTGCCTGCAAAATTCATGATGTTTTGGTTTTTTTTATAGTGGAATAGTATTCCATTGTGGAGATGTACCACATTTTCTTTATCCATTCTTCAGTTGAGGGATATCTAGGTTGTTTATAGTTTCTGGCTATTACAATAAAGCTGCTACGAACCTAGTTGAGCAAGTGTCTTTGTAGGATGGTGGAGTATCGTTTGGGTATATTCCCAGGGTGGTATATCTGGGTCTTGAGATAGAACTATTCCCAGTTTTCTGAGAAATTACCAAACTGATTTCTAAAGTGGTTGTACAAATTTGTCTTCCCACAAACAATGGAGGAGCGTTCCATTGCTCCACATCCTTGCCAGCATGTGCTATACTTGAGTTTTTGAACTTAGCCATTCTGACAGGTGTAAGATGAAATTTCAGAGTCATTTTGAATTGCATTTCCATGATGACTAAAGCTGCTGAACATTCCTTTAAGTGCTTCTTGGTCATTTGAGATTCCTCTGTTGAGAACTCTCTGTTTAGTCCTGTACCCCATTTTCCTCAATTGGGTTATTAGGTTTGTTGATGTCTAATTTCTTGAGTTCTTCATATATCTTGGCTATTAGTGCTCTGTCAGATTTAGGGTTGGTAAAGATCTTTT
Source organism: Mastomys natalensis (assembly GCA_021653895.1). Classification (NCBI taxonomy): domain Eukaryota; kingdom Metazoa; phylum Chordata; class Mammalia; order Rodentia; family Muridae; genus Mastomys; species Mastomys natalensis. Next base: position 1,894,679 of record JAJTUV010000360.1, on the reverse strand, counting down.
CCCATTCTGTAGGCTGCTGTTTTGTCCTATTGATGGTGTCCTTAGCCTTGCAAAAACTTTTCAGTTCCATGAGGACTCATTTATTAATTGTTAATCTTAGTGCCTGAGCTATTGGTGTTCTGTTCAGGAATTTGTTTCCTGTGCCAATGAGTTCATGGCAGTTCCCCACTTTTTCTTATATTAGATTTAGTGTGTCTAGTTTTATATTGACGTCCTTCATCCACTTACTCTTGAGCTTTGTGCAGGGTGATAAATATGTATCAATTTTCATTCTTCTATATGTAGACATCAAGTTAGACCACCACCATTTGTTGCAGATGCTTTCTTTTTTCCATTGTATGGTTTCAGCTTCTTTATCAAATATCATGTGTCCATAGGTGTGTGGGTTTATTTCTGGGTCTTCAATTTATTTTATTTATCAACGTGTCTGTTTCTGTACCAGTACCATACAGTTTTTATCACTATTGTTCTGTAGTGCACCTTGAGGTCAGGGATAGTGATTGCTCCCAACATTCTTTTATTGTTCAGAACTGTTTTGGCAATCCTGGATTTTTTTGTTTTTCCATACAAAGTTGAGAACTGCTCTTTCAAGGTCTATAAAAAATTGTGATGGAGTTTTGATAGTAATTGCATTGAATCTGTAGATTGTTTTTGGTAAGATGGCCAGTTTTACTATGTTAATACTACTTATCCATGAGCACAGTAGATCTTTCCATCTTCTGATATCTTTTTCAACTTCTTTCTTCATAGACTTGAAGTTCTTGTCATATAGGTCTTTCACTTGCTTAGTTAGAGATACAACAAGATATTTTATATTATTCAAGGCTATTGTAAAGGGTGTTACCAACCTTATTTCTTTTCTGGTCATTTATTGTTTGTATAAAGAAGGGCTACTGATTTCTTTTGGTTAATTTTATATCCAGCCACTTTGCTGAAGTTGTTTATCAGCTGTAGAAGTTCTCTAGTCAAATTTTTGGGGTCATTTATGTATACTATCATATCATCTGTAAATAGTGATACTTTGATTTCTTTCTTTTTAATTTGTATGCCCTTAATCTCCTTTAGTTGTCTTATTGCTCTGGCTAAAACTTCAAGTACTATATTGAATATACAGGTAGAGAGTGGGCAGACTTGTCTTGTCCTTGATTTTAGTGGAAATGCTTTACATTTCTTTTCATTTAGTTTGATGTTGGCTATTGGCTTGCTGTATATTGCTTTGATTATGTTTAGGTATGTGCCCTGTATCCCTGATTTCTCTAATTCTTTAACATGGAGGGGTAATAGATTTTATCAAAGGCTTTTTCAGCATCTAATGAAATAATTGTGTGATTTTTTTTAGTTTGTTTATATGATGGATTATCTTGATGGATTTTCATATATTGAACCATCTCAGCATCTCTGGGATGAAGCCTATTTTATCTTGATGGATGATGTCTTTGATGTGTTCCTGGATTCAATTTGCGAGTATTTTATTGACTATTTTTGCATCAATGTTCATAAGAGAAATTGGTCTGAAGTTCACTTTCTTTGTTGAATCTTTGTGTGGTTTAGGTATCATAGTGACTGTGGCCAAACAGAATGAGTTTCTCAGTGGTCTTTCTGTTTCTATTCTGTGGAATGGTTTGAGGAGTATTGGAATTAGATCTTCTTGGAAAGTCTGGTAGAATTCTGCACCAAAACCATCTGACCCTGGGCTTTTTTTTTTAAAGACTTGTTATGGCTGCTTCTATTTCTTTAGGATTTATGGGGTTATTTAAATAGTTTACTTGATCTTGATTTATCATTAGTAATTGGTATCTATCTAGAAAATCCTCCATTTCATTAAGTTATTCCAATTTTGTGTAGTATAGGCTTTTGAAGTAAAACCTAATGATCCTTTGAATTTCTTCAGTGTCTGTGCTATGTCTCTCATTTCATTTTGGATTTTGTTTATTTGGATTCTCTCTCTTTCCTCCCTCTCTCTCCTCTCTCTCTCTCTCTCTCTCTCTCTCTCTCTCTCTCTCTCTCTCTCTCTGTATGTGTATATGTGTCTGTCTGTCTGTCTTTTGGTTAGTTTGGCTAAGGGTTTGTCTATCTTGTTGATTTTCTCAAAGAACCAGGTCTTAGTTTCATTGATTCTTTGTATTGTTTTCTTTTTTTCTAACTCATTGATTTCAATCCTGGTTTTAATTATTTCCTGCCTTTAACTCCTCTTTGGTGTGCTTGCTTCCTTTTTCTTTAGATCTTTCAGACATACTTTTAAATTGATGGTATGAGAACTTTCTACCTTTTTATGGAGGCACTTAGTGCTATGAACTTTCCTCTTAGCACTGCTTTCATTGTGTCCTATAAATTTGGGTATATTATGCCTTCATTTTCATTGAATTCTAGAAAGTCTTTAATTTCCTTATTTCTTTCCTGATCCAGAGATTATTGAATAGAGAGTTGTTCAGTTTCCATGAGTGTGTAGGTTTTCTGACTGTTTTTGTTGTTTTTGAAGTTCAGCTTTAATCCATGGTGGTTTGAAAAGATATAAAGTATTATTTTAGTTTTCTTGTAGCTGTTGAGGCTCGCTTGTGACAGACTATATGGTCAATTTTGGAGAAGAATCCATGAGGTGCTAAAAAGAAGGTATCCTTTTATGTTTGGGTGAAATATTTTAAAGATTTCTGTTAGATCCATTTCATTCTGAACCTAATGTCTATTAGTTTCATTATTCATTATTTCTCTGTTTAGTTTGTATATGGGTGACCTGTCAATTGGTGAAAGTGGGGTTTTGAAGTCTCCCACCATTAATTTGTGGGGTTGGTTGTGCAATTTAAGCATCAGCAATGTTTCTTTTACAAATGTGTGTTTATGTTTGGATAAACACAAATATTACGTTTGGAGCACAAATGTTCAGAGATATTATCTTGATAGATTTTTCCTCTGATAAGCATGAAGTGTCCTTCCCTGCCACTTTTGATTAATTTTGGTTGGGAGTTTATTTTATTAGATATTAGAGTGTCTATTCCAGCTTGCTTCTTGGGTCTGTTTGCTTAGAAAACTTTTCCAGTCCTTTACTCTGAGGTAATGTCTATCTTTATTGCTGAGTTTTGTTCTTTATATGCAGCACAATGATCTCTCCTGGTTTTGCACCCATTCTGTTAGCCTGTGTCTTTTTATTGGGGAATTGAGACCATTGATGTTGAGAGATATTAGTGACCAGTGAATTTTAGTTCCTGTTATTTTGATGTTGTTGGTGTGTGTGTGTGTTGTGTGTGTGTGTGTGTGTGTGTGGTCCCCTTGCTTTTGCTGGTATGGAATTACTTATTTACTATGTTTTCTTGGATATAGCTATTCTCCTTGGGTTGGAGTTTTTCTTCTAGTATTTACTGTAGAACTAGATTTGAGGATGGATATTGTTTAAACTTAGGTTTGTCTTGAAATATCTTGTTTTCTCCATCTATGGTGACTGAGAGTTTTGCATAGTTTTGCAGTTTATAGTAGTCTAGGTTGGCATTTGTCCTTTTGAAGAGGTTGCAAAGTATCTGTCCAGACCCTTGTAGCTTTTAGAGTCTCTGTTGAGAAATCAGATGTAATTCTGACAGATCTGCCTTTGTATGTTACTAGCCTCTTTTCCCTTGCTGCTTTTAATAGTCTCTTTGTTCTGTAGATTTTGTGTTTTGATTATTATTTGGCAGGAAGATTTTCTTTTGTGGTCCAGTTTAATTTCTGTACTATAAGCTTCTTATATGCTTATAGGCATCTCTTTCCTTAGGTTGGGAAACTTTTCTTTTATGATTTTGTTGAAAATATTTTCTGGGCCTTGGAACTGGGACTCTTCACCTTTTTCTATTCCTATTTTTATTAGGTTCAGTCTTTTTGTGGTAACCCAGATTTCCTTAGATGGTTTGTGTAAGGAATTTTTTAGATTTAACATTTTCTTTGACTGATTTATCAATTTCTTCTATTGTATCTTCTATACCCAAGTTCTCTTTTCCATCTCCTGTATTCTGTTGGTGATGCTTGCATTTGTTGGTGATGCTTACATCTATTGTTCCTAGTCTCTTCCTAGGTTTTCCATCTCCAGGACCTTGGAGCTGAGACTTTTCACCTTTTCTGTTGGTTTGTGTTTTCCTTATTGCTTCTATCCACTTTTGGGTCTTGCAGTTTTAATTATTTCCTTCACCTATTTAGTTGTAATTTTTTTGTATATTTTCTAAGATATTTGTTTTCTCTTTAAAGACCTCTACTTGTTTAATTGTATTTTCCTGTATTTCTTTAAGGTACTTATTCATTTCCTCTTTAAAGACCTCTATTGTGTTTATAAGATTATATTTAAGGTCATTTTCTTGTGCTTCAGTTGTATTAGGATATCCAGGACTTGCTGTAGCTGTGCTTTGAAGATGTCATATTGCTCTGGCTTTTGTTAATAGTGTTCCTTTGAGAACCTTTAGCCTTCTGGATGGCTTTGGTTCCTGGATGTTTCTATTGTAGTAGGTATTCGGAGTGGGGTTAACCTCGATGGTCCTGCTGTGTCAGGCCTTGGGTATCCTTGATGGGTATCCTTGGGTTGTGTGGTTCTGAAACTGCAGGTCTGCCTGTATGATTCAAGATCTGCAGGTCTCTGTGGTTCTGGAGTACAGATTCAATGAAGGTAGGCAGAGGTGGGCAAGAATTGAGGCACCCCAGGGATAGCAGGCTGTTCAGGGCAGCTAGGCTTGCCCTAGAGGACTCAGCAATCACTGAAGATGAATTGAGGAAGGGAAGCTTACCTGTATGGTTCAGAATCCACTGGTCTGATGAAGGTGGGAGGAGAGAATGGAGGTCCCCTGGAATAGCAGGCTGTTCCAGGCAGCTGGGCTTGCTCCAAAGGCTCTGATTCTTTTTAAATGTGGGCATTCAAAGCTTTACATTTCCTTGTTGTAACTGCTTTTCCTATGTACCAAAGGTTACAATAAGTTATGCTTTTATTTTCATCTAATTCTAGGAATTTTTAAATTTCCTCCCTGATTTCTTCAGTGATTCTCTCACTGTTCCATTTTCAATGTGTGTAGTTTCAATGGTTTATCTTGCTATTTATTTATAATTTTATTTAACTATAATCTGAAAAGATATAATAAATATTTCTATTCCCATTTGTAAGTCTCTGTGTTTTAGAACATGACTTATTTTTGAGAGAGTTTGAAGAAGAACTACTAAAAAAATTGTATATTCTGTATCTGTTGGGTCAAATATTCTTTAAGATATCTGATCCTGATTATAGTATAATTGAACACTGAGGTTTCCTTATTTGTTTTGACTTTGTATTACCTAGCAATGGATGAGAGTGGGATATTAAAGTTCCACACTATTAATATATTACGCCTCTCTAAAGTACTATGTCTATTAATGTATTTTTCTTGTTATATGAAATTGAGTTCTCCAGTATTCAATGCATATGCATTCATAATTGTCATATCTTTTTAAAAAATATTACTTTTATTAATATACAATGACCTACTTCACCTCACCTAACTTTGGTTTTATTTTTCAATCAGATCTCAAAATTGCTATGCCAGCTTGTTTTCAGCTGTTATTCACTTTATAGATTAATTTCTATCACTTGATGGTAATCTATAGGCATCTTTGCCAATGAGAAATACCTCCTGAAGACAACAGATACTTATGTTTTATTTTTTTAATCCCATCAGCTAGTCTGCATCTCTTTATTCATATGCCATCTAAAAGGCAGGTTATGTAACTATTGGCTGTTTTCCTGGATGGTTGGATTATGCTTTACTCTTTTTCCCAGGGCTTTGCTAGCTTACTATGTTGGTCATAATTTATTCTTTTACTCATATTTGAGAATTTCTTCCTATGTTAGTGGTCATGAACTACCTTTTTGTACTTGTTTAGAAATGTTCTTATTACTCCAATTAAAATATAGCTTTGATAGATACAGCAACTTTGAGTTCATGGTTGCTTTCTTTCAGGTATTGGAATATATGATATATGCTTTCCAGTTTTAGAGGTACTGCTGAGAGAGAAGTCTGATGTTCAAAAAAGTTATAATCAGAATGTCTACCTTACTTGGTTAGACTCCTGCACAAGTGTAAGCCCTCAAATGGAGTTCCCCAGTCCTCGTTGGGTTGACTCCTTAAGTCTAAGTCTCCTTAGACTCCTGGCAGCCACTGCCTTCTCTCTGTAGCGCTGTACAATCATCCTTTCCATGTGTCATTTTCACTGTCAGGGTCAGGAGGACTTGTATTTACTATTGTGGCTCTGTTCTGTTATCACACCAGGACCTCATCTGCTTGCTTTAATATATTTGCATGCCTGACTTTGTGTCAGATTCAGTTTGTTTCTTATATTCATGTAGTTGTTGATGTCATTGCCTCCCTGGTGGTCCATAGAGGTGGCAACCTCAGAGTGTAGAGTAGTGCCAGTTTTTCTGCTCACTCCAGCAAAATGGTATGACTACAGGATCTTTCTCAAAAATAGTTCCTTCCTTCCTTCTTAACCTGGAAGGAAAGGATATGGTCAGTTGTTGCAAGTCCCTTTAGGACATCTTAATCCTGGGCTGTACCCAGCTCTCCTGTCCAATGTTTTCTCACTTAAAAATATAAGAACACACATAAAAACTTAGGCATGATAGTATATTCCTGTAATTCTAGTGCTGGGGAATAAAGACCAGAAGATCCTTTGGATTCTCTTACACAGGTCTAGCTGAATCAGTGAACTCCAAATTCAGTGAAAAAAAATAAATTGAACAGTAATTGAGGAGGACACCCAACTTTTGAATTTTGTTCTACATACATGTGGGCACACAACCATGTCTTTACATGCACATACACTTACACATGTATATACATAAACATATAAAAATCTATATGATAAATCTTTACTGACAAACTATATGGTCATATAATTAATATTAGCACAACTATTATGCTACTTTCTACTTCAACGTATTTTTTCCTCTTGCTACTAATTTTACCAGAAATAGATAGATATAAGAAAATTATTATTTAAATTCTTGAACATTCATAATATGAACAAGAGTGGCTTATAGAAAGTACCAGCAGTGGTGTTGGAATAAAGATGAATACTATCTTACAGGAATAAATGTCTAGGAACAAACTTAGAATTCTAACTGTTCAACTTTGGCAAAGATAATTCTACCTGCTGACATTTAATAAGATAACATTTTTCTTCTTAAGTGAATGATGTGTAAAATGTGCCTAACTTTCAGACATTGTTGTCATTTTAAAATTAGACCATAATCAGTAAGCCTCGATGTTACTATATTTAACTCTTCAAATTTTTTTTTGGGGGGGGGAGTGGTTAGATGAAAATATGGATGGAAGCTTTAGAAATGACGACCTAGAATCACAATGTGCAATATATTTTAAATAAGAATCACAAAGTGTTTAGTGATTTAAAAACTTGTTTTAAATGTGATTCAACTTTATTTGTAGCTTTATAGTTGGGTTTTTCTGTAGAGTGAATATTTTAGAACATAATTTATCAAGACTTAAGATTGATGGCCCCAGTGAATGCTGAAGTACTGTTAACACTTCATACAGCTCTTGATATTCTTAGTAATATACAGCATTTTAAAGTTTTATTTGGGGTTGAAGAAATATCTCAGCAGGTAAAGTACTTGTGTAAAAGCCTGAAGACCTGAGAACCCATAAAAGGCAAGATGGAGTTTTTATTTCTAGAACTGCTACAACAAGATTGGAGAGAGAAGGAGGAATATCCAGAAGTTTGCAAGGGAGCTAGCCTAACATATCCAACCCTAACCATAACCCTGTCTCAGACAAAGTGGAAGATGTGGACAAATACTCAGGGTTACCCACTGACCTCCAAATACAATGTGGCACATGTGCACATTCATTCATACACATGAACACAAACATACATAAAGTTTTTTAAACTTCTATTTGGCTAAAGGGCTCTTCCTTTTTTCTTATTTATAGTGGCACTTTATAAACTATCACTTTATGAAAAACTTAAATACATGGAAAACTTTCATCTTGCCCAGGTTTGTAAATGTGTGTTTAGGAGAGGACACCAAAAGTGTGTCATACTGGTCATTTGATTGAATTAATCTGGATGAATTAAACCAAATGCCACTAAGGATTACAATGAATGACCCAGAGCATTTCTGAGACTTCTCCTGTACTTCTTACCTTTTTGTTGTTGTTGTTGCTGTAACAACATGCCTGACAAAAGCAACTTAAGGAAGGAAGGCATTATTTTGGCTTACAGTTTGAAGGTACTTTATGGTAAGGAAGCCATAGTGCAGGGGCAGCTGGTGGCTCTGTATCCATTTTCAATCTCTATGACTTGTGATTTAAAAGTAAAATGTCCCCCCAAAAGGCTCATGTGTTTAAACACTGAGTCTCTGGCTGGTAGTGGTGTTTGGAAAGGTGTAGAACCATTAAAAAGTGAAGCCTTGCTGAAGGGTGTGGTTCATGGTGAGCAGGCCTTGATGTGTTATAGTCCACCCCTTCTTCCTGATTTTTCTCTGCTTCCTGACAGCCAAATGCAATCTGACTACTCACTGCCAACTCTGTATTTTCCCTATCATGAAAGAATATGTTCCCCCCACCAATAGTAGACCAAAATAGAGCCTCCTTTCTTAAATTGCTTCTTGTCAGGTCATACATCATGCTTGCTTGGGCAAGTTTCTCATGGGCCCTTCCACAGTTGTGTTATTTACATGAACTATTCTCATCTCTGTGGGCACCTGCACTCATATAACATGCACACATTATAGATGCACACATAGACAAGAACACATATATGCACATTAATAAAAGATAAATCTTAAAATATTGACTCATTTTTCTTCAGTTAATTTTAAGTTGTGAAGTAAATAAAGTTAAGTGATTGTAATATATACTATCTCTAATTATTCTCATCATGTGATACAACTTAACTTTAAAGTGTTCTTTTGCAATGAACTGATCTAGAAGTCTGCTATTTTTACAGCTCAGAAAAAATCAGTCACAGAAGTTCAGGGGCTATCAGAATCTCAGACAGAAATAACCCCAACGATGAGTGACATCATATTCTACTTCGACATGGACAGAGTGATTGGTAAGCACGAGTTTATAATTGGACATTACAGAACACAGTCCAATAGGTAAACCTGTAAAATTTTAGTTTAAAAGAAGTAGAAAATTTAAACAATAACTATCCTTTCTCAAATTAATAATAAACTGGCTTTAATAAACCCTCATATTAATATGTATTTTTAAATTATGTATCTTTTGTTCCATCAAACAACCAATTATTCGATGCATAGCGCATTTACCTTTGCCTGCTCAGGAAACAATAGGTAGGTTTTTCTGTTCATTGCAAGCTTTCATGACATAAATTAGATGTTACATGGCTAATTCTTACAGAACATAGTTATCAAATTTTGTATAACAAGCCACAGAATTGAATGCAGGCAATATGATGATCTTACAATGTGCTTGTCACTCAAATGGGAATTTTGAGTAGATTTAGAGAAGATTGTCAAAATATATGAGAATTTAGGATGTGTGCAGATACCTGCAACCTTCAAATCACAATTCTGAAGGCAAGCAGCAAACTTCAGCAAAATGGTAGACTAACAACATTCAAACTGTCTTTCCAAGACAGAAAAAGAAATCTATCTGAGCCAAAATACACTGAACTTTTATAAAATAGGCAAAGGCTTATAGCAACCAAGATAATGTCCAAATAGGAAACTAGGAAACAAACCACTTTTAATAGAGTGAGAAAGTTTTTACAGAATTCAAGGCATTATCAGTAGACATAAACCTTTAATAAATAAGTGCTACATACAGCCTGAATTAAAACAAAAAGCTGCCAGACAGAAAGTGAACCATATAAAGAAATAATGATCTCCAGTACAGTTATAATTTTGATTTGTAATGCCAATTTTTATATAGCATGTTTAAAAGGCTTCAAAGCAATGAAATCTTAGTAATTGAATAAAAAATTCAAAATAGTAAGGAAATTTGAATGCATACAGATAGACAATTCATTGGACACAGGAAAAACAATTCATGCTCTAATTGAGAAAAGCAACAGACAGATAATCACAAAGTAGAATGTAACAGACATCTTGGAGCTGAGAAATTCAATGAATGAAAAAAATAAATAAAATTTAGAGTTTTAATAGCAGATTAACTAAACAAAACAGAAAATAAATCTGTGAATATATGGATATTTTGAAAGAAGAATTCAGATGAAAGAATAATTAAAATAAATGAAGAAATTGTGTGTATGGGACATTACACCATTATGCAAATCCAGTGTATAACATTTAAAGAGCCCTGTAGAGTCAGTGAAAAGTTGTCCAAAGTCCAAGACAATAAGAATTTTAAACAGGAAGGAAGAGGAGCCTGGATTCCTACAGAAAACTCCTCTTACTGAACAGAGTCATTGTTTGGGGATGCCTCTTCCTTTTACCCTGTTTCTCTTTTCTCCTTGAAGCCATGAGCCAGCAACCCTCTAACTTCTTAGAGACGTCTTTACATTTTCCTCAAAATCTTTTTACTTTAATAAAACTTGAATGCAATAGTACTCTTCAACAATGGCTAGCATTGGCCACAGGACAGCATATTTGACTTCTACATCTAAAACAACCTTGCATTAATACAATAGAATCCATTCCAGGTCTCCTGCATTTAAAAAGAAACAAAATCCTTCTTTTTGTTGTCTATAAGAAACTCATCTTTCTTGCTCATAACAACTGGCAGCAGTTGGATTGTATGAGTCTTTAAAAACTGTGATAAAGATGCTAAGTATAGCTCTTCACAGTTGATAGCTTCTGGGAAGGGGTGGGGAAGAACTCAGTTTTCTCTAAGTGGCTGACCACTGGGAATATGACCATGCTCCAGGAAGTATATGGACAAGAAAAATTGGACTTAGTGGGGATATCAGGGGGAGTAGGGACTCAAGGATGGAAGGATGAACCTGGGAGGAATGGGAGGTGAATGTGATGGGGTGTGCTGTCAAAAATTATCAAATAATAAAGCATTATGTTGGGGGTAGGGGAAAGAAACTCATCTTGCCTTCAAAGATAAATAGCACTTTAGAGTGAGAAGTTGGAAGAAGTATTTCAGACAAATGGGATCAGTAAAGAAGCAGGCATCATTATTCTAATACCTGGTGCCACGAATACATATATACTAGAGGGAAACCAGCATTTTTAACAAATGGTGCTTGATAAACTGGAAGTCTTCATTACATAAATAAATTGGACCCTTCTCACTTTGCATAAAAATTAACTTCAAATGTATCAAAGACCTCAATATAAAATGGTAAACTGCTAAAGGAAAACATAGACAGTACCCTACAAGATACAGATGCAAGAAAGGACTTTCTGAATTGGACTCCGTTTGTTCAGGAATTAATGCAAACAATTGACAATTGGGACTTCACAAAACTAAAAACTTATATGTCCAGCAGTGGGTGGGAAAAGAAGGAGTAGAAAAGCAGGTCCTAGGGGCTCAGTGGCTTAGCAACCAGCCTAACCAAAGCAATGAGCTCCAGGTTCAGTAGGAGTCTTCATCACAAGAAATGAGGTAGAGAGTAATAGAGAAAGATATCTAATGTTAATTTCTGGCTTCTACATACACACAGACAAGTGCACGCGCACACACACACACACACACACACACACACACACACACAATACAAACATTAAATAAAAGGATGAGACAAACAATTTTTTAAAACCCAAGCTGTAGAAGAATGAAGTATAAGCTGTGTGCTTAAAGAATAAAGCTACCCTGGAACTCCATATTCAGGAAAAGTATTCTTCAGAATGGAGTAGGAAGAAAGACTCAGAGACTAACAGGAATATAAGAAATTTTGTCATAAGTTGAACTGCCTTTGAAACATGTTCTGCAGAGAGAAGGAAGACTGTTCTAGTCAGAAATACATCTATATACAAGAAGAGAATCATAAATGTTAAAATGTCCAGGGATCATCCCTTACTGAGGAGCTATCAGCCACACATAGAATTCCCATACTCCAATGTATGACCCCATACTCATGCACACATGAGCAACACTAATGTAATTATAAAAACAAAGACATAATATTGAGAGGGAGACATGTTGGAGACATATGGGGAAACCTCAAGGAAAGAAATGGAGGGCATATGTGATTATATTTTATTGTATATATGTTATAAAAGTCTCAAGAATTAAATAACATGAATATTTTCAATTTTTTTATTCTTTTTGTTGGTGTTCTCTTGATTTTTTGAGACAAGGTCCTACCAGATAACCCTGGTTCAACAGGAATTCACTATGTAGACCAGGATGGTCTCAAACCTCCCAGCAATCTGCCTGCCTCTGCCTCTGCCTCTGCCTCTGCCTCTGCCTCTGCCTCTGCCTCTGCCTCTGCCTCTGCCTCTGCCTCTGCCTCTGCCTCTGCCTCTGCCTCCTTGAATACTAGGATTAAAGGTGCATATCATCACACTCAGTCCCATTTTATTATTCTTAGCTGATCTAACTTTTAACTGATCAAAATATTAATAACAATAATGTACTGGAAACAGTTGATTATAAGAAAAAAATTGCATGTGTATCGGTGTTTTGCCTGAATATATGTCTATGTACCACATGTATGGCATGCCCTCAGAAGGCAGAAGAGAATACAGATTACAGATAGCTATGTGTTTCCATGTGGGTGCTGGGAAGTGAACCTGGTCCCTCTGGAAGAGCAGCCAATGCTCTTAATCACTCAGCCATCTTTCTAGCCTATGGGCAAACTTTCGTAGAAGAATGAAAATTGATCTATTCTTATCTCCTTGTACAAAGCTCATGTCCAAGTGGATAAAGGACCTCCACATAAAACCACACACACTGAAACTAATAGAAGAGAAGGTGGGGAAGACCCTGGAATACCTAGGCACAGGGGAAAGGTTCCTGAACAGAACACCAATGGCTTATGCTCTAAGATCAAGAATTGACAAATGGGACTTCATAAAATTGCAAAGTTTCTATAAGGCAAAGGACACTGTCAATAGGACAAAATGGCACCCAACAGATTGGGAAAAGATCTTTACCAATCCCACATCCGATAGAGGGCTAATATCCAATATATACAAAGAACTCAAGAAATTAGACTCCAGACAACCAAATAACCCTATTAAAAAAAAATGGGGTACAGAGCTAAACAAAGACTTCTCAACTGAAGAAACTCAAATGGCCGAGAAACACCTAAAGAAATGTTCAGCATCCTTAGTCATCAGGGAAATGCAAGTCAAAACAACCCTGAGATTCCACCTCACATTAGCCAGAACGGCTAAGATCAAAAACTCAGGTGATAGTAGATGCTGGTGAGGATGTGGAGAAAGAGGAAAACTCCTCCATTGTTGCTGGGATTGCAAGATGGTGCAACCATTTTGGAAATTAGTCTGGCAATTCCTCAGAAAATTGTACATAGCATTACCTGAGGACCCAGCTATACCACTCCTGGGCATATACCCAGAAGATGCTCAACATATAACAAGGACATATGCTCCACTATGTTCATACCAGCTTTATTTCTAATAGCCAGAAGCTGGAAAGAACCCAATTGTCCTTCAACAAAGGAATGGATACAAAAAATGTGGTACATTTACACAATGGAATATTACTCAGCTATTAAAAACAATGACTTCAAGAAATTCTAAGGTAAATGGATGGAACTAGAAAATATCATCCTGAGTGAGGTAACCCAATCACAAAAGAACACACATGGTATTCACTCACTGATTATTGGATATTAGCCCAGAAGCTTGAAATACCCAAGATTCAACTCACAGACCACATGAAGCTCATGAAGAAGGAAGACCAAGTGTGGGTGCTTTGGTCCTTCTTAGGAGTAACAAAATACTCAAGGGAGCATATAGGAGACAAAGTGTGAGACAGAAACTGAATGGAGGGGCCATCTGGAGACCATTCCACCTGGGTATCCATCCCATATGCAGTCACCAAAGGTAGATGCTGATGTGGATGTCAGGAAGTGCATGCTGACAGGAGCCTGATATAGCTGGCTCCTTAGAGGTCTGCCAGAGCTTGATATATTCAGAGGCAGATGCTCACAGCCAACCATTGAACTGATCAAGGGGTTCCCAATGGAGGAGTTAGAGTGAAGACTGAAGGAGCTGAAAGGGTTTGCGGCCCCATGAGGAGAGCAACAATACCAACCAACCAGAGCTCCCAGGGTCTAAACCACCAGCCTGGGAGCACTTAAGGAGGGACCCATGGCTCCAGCTGTATATGTAAGGGAGGATGGCCCTGTTGGACATAGGTGGGAGAGGAGATCCTTGGTCTCATGAAGGCTAGATGCCATGTGTAGGGGAATTCAAGAGTGGGGAGGTGGGAGTGGGGGGTAAGTTGGGGGGCACATCCTTATAGAAGCAGGAGGAGGGGGGATGGGATAGGGGTTTTCTGGGTGTGTGGGGGGAATGGGGTAAGGGGATAACATCTGAAATGTAAATAAAATATCCAATAAAAAAAATTACAAAGTCCAAAAAAAAAAGTAAAGGGAGAATTGGGGCAGGAAGACATAATAAAACAGTACTGTTCAAGATGTGGCCTCGATTCTGATACTGCAGGTGGTCAGAACACGTTATGCCCACTGTTCTCATGTAAGGAGTTCAAACTGACTCCTCCAAGGTGGTCATTTGTGTCCAGGGCAGTCTCACCTCCATGAATAACTCCCTCTCCATGGTTCACTCTCCCTGGCTCTGCTTGAAGGGCATGAGTGAGGTGGAGGTCCCTGCATGATTCACACACACTCTCACAGACAAAGATAGGACTCTGAGCAAAAGAAGATAAACATGAAACAAATCTCCTGGAGCAAAACATGGAAAAGTTTCAAGATATGGCCATAGGCTTCCTGAAAAGGACATCACAACTCAGGAAATAAGAGCTGATTGATGGGATCTCATGAAAGAAAAAGCTTCTGCACAGCAAAGGAAACACGGTAGAATGAAGAGGTGTCTGTAGAATAGGGGAGCCCAACCTAACCCAGAACTGAACATCTGACTGGATGAATATCCAGTATATATAAACAAGTCAAAAAACCTTCTAAAATATAAGCCAAGCATTAAAAGGAGAAATGGAATGTACATTTCACAAACAGAAAAATGAACATAAACTGGAGGGTATGGAGGATCCTCGAAAATTAAATTAGAACCATAATAAAACCAGGCTCTATCACTCTTGCTATAAACTTGAAGGAATCTACCTAAGTCAGAGTGCCGCAGAGATCAGTGTACATTCCTGTTTATTAAAGTAATACTTACAGAACTCAAGATACTCTATCAGCAGATAAAAAAAAGTGATACATTCACACAAGAAACTTTTATTCACTTTTAAAGGACACCGAAATTTTACAAATTTCACAGTAATAGATGGTTATATTTAAAAAAAAAAAAATAGTCTAAATTCAGAAAGATAAATGCTACATGTTTTCTCTCAGATTTGGAATTTCAAGTGTGCATATGTATATGTATGCCTATATGTGTGACATTAAAGTATATGGGAAATTAGAAAGCAGAAGCAGACTAGCAGGGATGGTAATGGAGGTAAAAATATTCAAATCACATCATATACTTGAATGAAAACATTATAATAAAAATACACTGTTTGCAAGAAAAGATGTATGGGCAAAAGCATATACTATAGGATAGATACACTGTGACACACTACAGCTTCCACAATGAGACATTTTTATGTTTTGTTTTATATATTTTTATTTTTTATTTTCTTTTGCATAGGGAGATTCCAAGGATAGAGGGTAGATACTAAGAAATGTGGAGATGACTGGGATTGGAATATATAGTGTGAAACTCACAGAAAAATCAATAAAAAGTTAAAAATTAATAATAGTAAATACATAGATGCTAATAAGTTTTTAAATAAAAATCTTCAAATAAATACCAAGAGAAATCATTGCTAACATACTGGATTTTTGAAAAAATAGCAAAGAAACTTCTGGAAATATTTTAAAAAAAGATAGTCATATCAACAGCTCAATGATCTAAACTCTCATACATAAAAAGAGAATGAGTGAGTGATTTTCTAACTACAAAAGTGTACACAAGTGCATGTGTCATCTCCTTTCTTGCCTTAATTGCTTGAAACAGAAACTGCATACAACACAAATATGCAATACATCTCTAGGTTTATAACTAAGGCATATAATTCATTGCAGCACAGTCATATCCCACAGACAAGTGTGAACAGGTGGGCTACCCAGGAGTAAGAAAATGATGACAGAGAAGGTAACTCACATAGGAACAAGTGCCAGAAATGTCAAAAACAAAGGATATTATTGTAGGCAGCGTGTTTAAGATAGCACCTGGGATGGTTGCAAAGTCTTATGACTAGCACCTGAGGATGTAGGCAGCTGGCTTCCAGCTTGGCCAGCTCAGCTAAACTGGTAAACAAGTCCTTTGTGCATTCCTTGGCCTCGTGCCCCTCCCGAGCAGGCTTATGCTAATGAGGTACTGGCAGCTTAACCTATCCTGAGAGAACACGTCACCCAGCCTGCCTTGGGAAGATATATAAGCAGCGCATTTCTGCTGCTGGGGATCCTCATCCATAAGTCAAGATTCATTCCTGGAATAAAGCTGTCTGAGAAGGATCCAACCCTGTCGTGTCTTAATTGCTGGTCAAGGCAGACTCAACATATTATAGAACACAAATGTTGTGTATACTTTAAGTCATTTTCTTTAAAAAGGCAGAAACTTACTTAACGCTACTTATATGTGCAATGTGTAAAACAATAGCATAAATCGGAACACAGCCATATATGAACATTTCTTCTTGTGTGTGTTGGAGCACAAATATGAAGTGGCTCCTAAAGTTGCCTATAGGCTTTAACACTTAATTTTGGATTCAGTTGTCATCAACCTAGGTCACCACTTTTCATCTACAAATCTTTTGGTAAGTCTGGTAGCATCTTTTACAAGAGATATGGAAAATACTAGTTAAAGAACTATGAGGCATATGTTTTTATAACAACTACATTATTACTTAGATGTGTGGTTTTAGAACAGAGATCATGTGATTCAATGCATAGAGGTATATATTCTTGTTCACAAATCTGCCTGTTCTGATATTCAGTGATCTGACAGTCTAGAGGTCATCAATAACAAAGTCTAAGTTAGTATCAAATATACACACACATCTTACATCTATATTATAATTGCTTTGAAATCCATTGTTTCTACAGAGACTGACCCAGAAAAGTTGAAAGAGACCATACATGTATTAAGAAGTGAACTTAGTAAGGAAACTTTTTAAGTTCAACACTTCTCATCATTTTTTCATTAATGTACATATTTAATAACAATACTTATATTATTGTGGCATGGGCAAAGCTCCAGGTATTTATTGAAAATTGAAAGTTAGGTAGATAACATTTATTTAGAATCCATCCACTTATGAAATTTTGTATCAAATCTATCACAGTTTTAATGAGCATAGGATATTACTAAAGCAAGAGTGTCTCATGGTATTCATATTACTTTCTATGTCTAGCTTAGGTAGTAAGGTGCATTTAATCTGTGAGGTACAACACTGGCTCACAGGTGTGATAAAAAGAGGTGCTCAGCAGTTCTTTCACTAGCTAGCAGTCTCCTCTATACTTTGGGAAAAGGAAGAGGACAGGGACAAAAGAACAGAAGAGCATCATGGGAGGTTAATATAATCTAAGTACATGTATACTTGACCAAAGAAATCCCACTCTGAATCTCTTCACTCTTTACATGAATGTACACTAATAAAAATGTCTACAGTGCAGCTAAGTTCTTCCAAGCAAGATCAACACTCTGTGTCAGGATCAGGAAACATTTTCAATTTCCCATATGTATCCTTCTGCAATTAGCTTTTACACAAAAAGTTTTAGGAGTTTTAGGCATGATAGGCCACCCAGTTGATGTTTTAACTCTCATTCGAAGTACAAATCCTTTTGATGTTTCACTTTAGGGGTTTTTTTTTTGTTTGTTTGTTTGTTTGTTTTTTACTGCACCTAGATACTCATTTCTAAATACAAGAAAAAGTACAAATCACTAAAAATTAAATGCAAAAGACATAGTGCATGAGGGTATAGAAAGGGTAATGTGAGAATATGATCAAAACATTGGATGTATGCATGAAAGTATCATAGTGAAGTCTATTGTTTTATGTAATTAATATACACTGCAAATTTGTTTGTATATGTTTTATTTTATTACTACTGATCTGAATATTTTTATTTAAAAAAAAAACGCCACAGTTTACAAATTGTTCAAGTACCTGTGAAAACCAGAAGATCCTCTGGAGCTAGAATTAAAGACAGTTCTGAGCTGCCCAACGTGGATGATTGAGAACCAAACACTAGTCCTCTACAAAAGGCAGCAAAGGATTTTTAACTATGGAGCTGTCTCTCCAGTTTCTAATTATTAATCTTTAATAAAAAATATTAAATAAGTTTCATTGTACATATATGCAAACATCCAGAGAACAAGAGGTTATAGCTTGTCTTTTCGAAGATTCTACAAATCTGTTTTAATTTTACAGAGATTGGCCCAGACACAAAAATGATGCCTGCAACATCCAGATCAAGGGAACCAGTGAAAACAGAATCACAGAGTAACCAAAGTAAGAACAGACTTTTTTCAAGTTTAATATGAATGTTTATTAGCTCCTCTAAACTTAAATGAAGAGAGAAACAATAAATGCATGCATGCTAGTATTTAGCTGGCTTTTTTTTTTACTCTTAGATAGTCAAGGTTTCTTGAACATCAGGACACTTTAACCCACAGTACTCAGGTCTCCTACTTCCTACTTCAGTTAACTCAGACAAGATAACAGCAAAACATTCCCAGAAAGACCATCTCCCAGGTAAATTTTAGACTATGTCAAGTTGATGGCACTAGCCATCATGCCCACCTTACAGGGCATCAACTATCCACAAATTCCCTCTTATAACTGGAACTTGGTTCTACCACTAATGGGGCATTAGCTAATTTTTACTAAGGTTAGAACTGATCCACTCAAACAGTAACTCTATAAGATGGGGTACTAGTGGAAGAGGAGTGCCAGTAGCTAGGTAGAGAGTCTCTGATAAGGCAAGCCTCTGTGCTCCTCCCTTGTCTTTTAATATCCCCAACAGTACCAGAAAGGACTCTGTCGACTCCTTGAGCTTTAGTGATCTTCTAAAGAACTTTAGCTCCAAACAAAATCTTATTGGCAGTTAGGGCTTCAGATGTGACATAATGCAGTTCATGACAATGCCTCATCATATAGAATTTACCAATCAAACACATGATTCTAAAAGGACTGGAAAGATACATAATATTGATAAAAAACCTAATCAAAGTTTCTCAATAGTAGCTCTTAAAATGAAAGCAAGAGGGTTTTTTTTTTTAATTGCAATGGGAAAATAAGAAAATGGACAGGAACAGAAAGAAACAAGGAGATAGTTAAAGAATAATAATTGACTTTTAAAATATTTGATGGCTATTAATTTCTACAATCAAACATAATAACCATAAAGAAATAAGCACCATGAAATTCATAGCCAGAACCACCATGTTACAAATGTTGAAAGACAAACCTTGGAGACAGAATATGTAACTCTTCATTAAAAGGACAGATCCTGAAATTATCTGAAATTATGAATCCCAAAAATCGTTGACCATATACATTCAAAACACTAGAAGAAGAAATTCACCCAGAAATCTCACAGAGAGCAAAAGTATGGAAGATGAAATATTAACAAAGTTTTAGATAGTGTGACTACATTATTACTTTAGATGTGTGGTTTTAGAACAGAGATCATGTGATTCAATGCATAGAGGTATAATTCTTGTTCACAAATCTGCCTGTTCTGATGTTCAGTGATGTGACAGTCTAGAGGTCATCAATAACAAAGTCTAAGTTAGTATCAAATATACACACACATCTTACATCTATATTATAATTGCTTTGAAATCCATTGTTTCTACAGAGACGACCCAGAAAAGTTGAAAGAGACCATACTGTATTAAGAAGTGAATTTAGTAAGGAAACTATTTTAAGTTCAACACTTCTCATCATTTTTTCATTAATGTACATATTTAATAACAATACTTATATTATTGTGGCATGGGCAAAGCTCCAGGTATTTATTGAAAATTGAAAGTTAGGTAGATAACATTTTATTTAGAACCATCCACTTATGAAATTTTGTATCAAATCTTCACAGTTTTTAATGAGCATAGGATATTACTAAAGCAAGAGTGTCTCATGGTATTCAAAATTACTTTCTATGTCTAGCTTAGGTAGTAAGGTGCATTTAATCTGTGAGGTACAACACTGGCTCACAGTGTGATAAAAAGAGGTGCTCAGCATTTCTTTCACTAGCTAGCAGTCTTCTCTATACTTGGGAAAAGGAAGAGGACAGGGACAAAAGAACAGAAGAGAATCATGGGAGGTTAATATAATCTAATACATGTATACTTGACCAAAGAAATCCCACTCTGAATCTCTTCACTCTTTACATGAATGTACACTAATAAAATGTCTACAGTGCAGCTAAGTTCTTCCAAGCAAGATCAACACTCTGTGTCAGGATCAGGAAACATTTTCAATTTCCCATATGTATCCTTCTGCAATTAGCTTTACACAAAAAGTTTTAGGCATGATAGGCCACCCAGTTGATGTTTTAACTCTCATTCAAAGTACAAATCCTTTTGATGTTTCATTTTAGGGTTTTTTTTGTTGTTGTTGTTGTTTTTTTCACTGCACCTAGATACTCATTTCTAAATACAAGAAAAAGTACAAATCACTAAAAATTAAATGCAAAAGACATAGTGCATGAGGGTTATAGAAAGGGTAATGTGAGAATATGATAAAAACATTGGATGTATGCATGAAAGTATCATAGTGAAGTCTATTGTTTTATGTAATTAATATACACTGCAAATTTGTTTGTATATGTTTTATTTCATTACTACTGATCTGAATATTTTTATTTAAAAAAAAAATGCCACAGTTTACAAATTGTTCAAGTACCGTGAAAACCAGAAAGATCCTCTGGGAGCTAGAATTAAAGACAGTTCTGAGCTGCCCAACGTGGATGATTGAGAAACCAAACACTAGTCCTCTAAAAAAGGCAGTAAAGGATTTTTAAACTATTGGAGCTGTCTCTCCAGTTTTTAATATAATCTTTTAAATAAAAAAATATTAAATAAGTTTCATTGTACATATATGCAAACATTCCAGAAACCAAGATTGGTTATAGCTTGTCTTTTCGAAGATTCTACAATAAAATCTGTTTTCAAATTTTACCGAGATTGGCCCAGACACAAAAATGATGCCTGCAAAATCCAGATCAAGGGAACCAGTGAAAACAGAATCACAGAGTAACCAAGGTGAGAACAGACTTTTTTCAAGTTTAATATGAATGTTTATTAGCTCCTCTAAACTTAAATGTTGTACCTATAAGTTACTAACTATCATAGTTTCTTTTCCTATTGATGTGACAAAAGTAACTTAAGGGAGAAAGGGCTCATTTTGTTTCATATGTTCAAGTACAACCCATTAGGGCAGGAAGGTCAAGGCAGCAAGAACTTGAAGCATTACATTCTTAGTCAGAAGAAGAGAGCAACAATAAATGCATGCATGCTAGTATTTAGCTGGCTTTTTTTTTTACTCTTAGATAGTCAAGGTTTCTTGAACTCAGGAACACTTTAACCCACAGTACTCAGGTCTTCCTACTTCCTACTTCAGTTAACTCAGACAAGATAATCAGCAAAAACATTCCAGAAGACCATCTCCCAGGTGATTTTAGACTATGTCAAGTTGATGGCACTAGCCATCATGCCACCTTACAGGGCATCAACTATCCACAAATTCCCTCTTATAACTGGAACTTGGGTTCTACCACTAATGGGGCATTAGCTAATGTTACTAAGGTTAGAACTGATCCACTCAAACAGTAACTCTATAAGATGGGGTACTAGTGGGAGAGGAGTGCCAGTAGATAGGTAGAGAGTCTCTGATAAGGCAAGCCTCTGTGCTCCTCCCTTGTCTTTTAATATCACCAACAGTACCAGAAAGGACTCTGTCGACTCCTTGAGCTTTAGTGATCTTCTCAGAGACTTTAGCTCCAAACAAAATCTTATTGGCAGTTAGGGCTTCAGATGTGACATAATGCAGTTCATGACAATGCCTCATCATATAGAATTTACCAATCAAGACACATGATTCTAAAAGGACTGGAAAGATACATAATATTGATAAAAACCTAATCAAAGTTTCTCAATAGTGGCTCTTAAAATGTAAGCAAGAGGGTTTTTTTTTTTTTTTTAAGTTGCAATGGGAAAATATGAAAATGGACAGGAACAGAAAGAAACAAGAGATAGTTAAAGAAATAATAATTGACTTTTAAAATATTTGATGGCTATTAATTTCTACAATCAAACATAATAGACCATAAAGAAATAAGCACCATGAAATTCATAGCCAGAACCACCATGTTACAAATGTTGAAAGACAAACCTTGGAGACAGAATATGTAACTCTTCATTAAAAGGACAGATCCTGAAATTATCTGAAATTATGAATTCCAAAAATCGTTGACCATATACATTCAAAACACTAGAAGAAGAAATTCACCCAGAAATCTCACAGAGAGCAAAAGTATGGAAGATGAAATATTAACAAAGTAAGTTTTAGATAGTGTGTTTTAAACATACTGCTTCAAAGAAGTTTTGAGAAGGTTCTGGGTGAGACTCAGGGCCCTCATACAGTAATTAGTATCCACTTAAAAAGAACATAACTGTCTTAGTTAGGGTTTAACTGCTGTGCTCAGACACCATGACCAAGGCAACTCTTATAAGGACAACATTTAATTGAGGCTGCTTACAGGTTCAGAGGTTCAGTCTATTATCATCAAGATGGCAGCATCCAGATAGGCATGGTGCAGGCAGAGCTGAGACTTCTACATCTTCACCTGAAGGCTGCTAGCAGAATACTTATTTCCAGGCAGCTAGGACTAGGGTATTAAAGCCCACACCACAATGACACACCTGCTCCAACAAGGCCACACCTCCTAATAGTGCCACTTTCCAACCCTAAGCTTATACAAACCATCACAATAACTAAAAATAATGCTATAAGCCAGTGTGTGTGTTCACATTGCATTTCTTTTATGTTAATGATTTGATGCAGTATAAAACAATAACAATAATAGTGAAATGCATCATTATTTTGCAAAAATAATATATGCTAATATAAAGTTTAAAAAAGAAATAGAGCACATTTCCTAATGCAGCATGAAGGAGATGAGTGAGAGTGATGGTGTATTCATACAAGAAAATGATACCAGTTGCTAACCCAGATTCACAGAAACAAAAGTGAAGAACCCAGGCAATTTAACCAAAAGGGTTAATGTAACAAATATTGTAAATATATACCTTCTCCTCAATTCTTTCAACTTTTTTCATAGGCATAGCATGACATAAACAAATAATTATGTTAGAACAGCATCTGTAATATGAAGTCGTATTTTGTTAAACAGTAGTGCAGAATTGTTGAGAGGTGTAACACAAAGGAGTCTTGTTTTCATGTATGGGCTGGTGCTGTCCACCTTTTCTTCTCTCAGTTAATCCTCTCTGAAAACATGCTCACAAACATATTCAGAGGCATGTCTCCTGGTGTTCCGGTCCGTTCTGCTGCTCCAGTCCATGGGTCAGGGTCTAACAAGAGAGAGAGTGGGGATGGAGGGGCAAGAGACACGAAGAATGAAGACAAGACAGAGTCTGATCAAGTCTCTCTTTTATTGAAAGGAAATCCTGGGTATTTATATGCTTTACCACTTGCCTTGCCCTCGTGGACAAACACAGCTGAAGGTACTATGTCACGTGTCTTGCAGCGTGGATACCATGTGCACCTTACAGCTGGGGGCACTAAGCAGCAAAACAAGATATGTGAGAAAAACAAGATGTTTATCAGAGTGTGCTCAGCTGTTGTGGGCTGTAGAAAACAAGCCTCTTGTCAGGGTATATGGCTCAAGATGGCTGCAAAGATGATAACCGCTTTCTGCTAGGAGTCGGCTCCCAACATCCTAGGTGATTCTAATCATCACTATAATGTCCATGAAACATGGTATCAACGAGAGTTGTGAATATCAAAGGAAAAAAAAAACTTAAACATTAATTTTCCTTTACACAGTATTCTAAAATGTTCTTTGTGTCTTTAGATAAGAGTATTAACATTGTTAAAGGCATGAAACTGCTTGAAAAACTGAAAGATCAACATGGTAAGAATAATTTTTCAAGTCATATATTTATGAGTTACATTACTCTATAGTAACAATAACTGTCATTGCATAAGCAATACTTTTGTGGATTCTCTCTTATAAAGAAATCGTAGGATGTATTAGAAGTAGGAATAAGATAAATAATATGAATAGTAAAAATGTGCCAATTAGAAAATAACCCATTCAAACCCACATCAATCTTAGAGTGTCTGGGGAAAATCCTTCTGATGCTATTCAATTCACTTTCCATTTCTAGCTTAGATGAAAGCATTGTGTTGAGCTTGAGGAATCAGGGCCTCTTGCTGATGACTGTGCTGAGAAGAGGACTACAACACACAGACCCTTCACTGCTAGATCCTTTTACAAGATTAAGTTAATGAAAGATTTTTCCACTAGGCTCTATCAGTTTTAGATCATTGTCCTGAATGGTATTGGACACACTGGTCTTTGAGCTTATGAAGGCTGCAGTTATGAACAGCTTTTCAGAGTTGATTCTGATTAGTGTCTTCAGAGACTTGCCATGCCTGCCACCTTGTAAGGACATGAGGAGAAAGTGGGTCTTCCTCTTCAGAGTGGGACCACTGTGGGACTTCCTGCAGAGTCTGAAGTTGACCATATAATTTTCCCATGCTAGCATATAAGTATGTGCTGGAAATGAAATTTAATGGCAAGGCATGTTTTCTTTAACTTTGAATGTGAATGCTGTCTTCTCATGTGTTATTAAGCATAAATCAAATAGAAACTCTTCACCCAATCAGCTTACAATTGGGAGAAGGCTAGAATTGAAAATTAAAATTATTTAAAGTATTCAAACTTGTTTTGTTGTTGTTGTTGTTGTTTGCCCTGAAATACTGGGTTTAAGGAGCCATTTTTTTTCTAGTGTTTTTGTTTAGATATAAGTTGCTTTTAATGTTGCTTACTAATTACATCCTTAACAATTTTGGGTAGCAACCTTAGACACAGCAAGAAAATGTTCTCATTTAAGTCAAGTTAATTTAAATTACTTATCTGTTCTATTAGTTCTTTATCTGGTTGCTTCCGAAAATACTCAACAAATCAATTTGCAAAAATTGGGTTTATTTTGGCTTAGAGTTCAAGGAGAGACATTACATCATGGCAATAAAGGCATAGCAGTAAGAGTGGGGGGACTATTGAGCATGATGTATCTGCATTCAAGAAGCAGAGAGTGAAGAGAGAAGTCGGTCTGGCCCAATCTCAAGGTCTAATCCTTAGGGACTCATTTAATCCTATGAGCCTCCACATCCTAAAGATTTCAAAGCCTTTACAACAACACCAACTAGGAACCAAGTGTTCAAGCACATGAACCTGTGGGGATATTTTCATATTTCACCTTTGTTACAACCATATTTCTGATCAATTTATATGTATTTATTTGTCAGTGGTTAGAGTATAATAAAACCATTCCAAATTAAACGTTGGAAATTAGAAGAGGAAACATTTGGAAATAGGCTAATGACCAAATATCAAAATGAATAGTAGATGCCATTGTAGGATACACAGAGCAAAAGCAAAGATGATAAACACCAAGATACTTCATAGAAATTGGAGTAACAGACAAGTGAACACTCTCTATAATATATAGAAAAAGCATTACAAGTAGAAATCAGCACACAGAACTTGAGGGGTAATATGTATTATATAATATCATAGTGTCATTGGGTGACTTTTTAACATTTTTTTAGGTTTGATTTCATCTGCAAACAAAGATACTATTAGTCTAGGTAAGAGCCTGATAAAGTCATTCACGGATAATCAAGGTAAAGAAAATATATTACCATGTAAGATAAATGGTTGCTTAGAAGAAATTGTATACTGTGAAACTTTTATTTACTCCAATCAAATATTTTAAAATTCAGAAGATGTACAAAGATTTATTATCTTATGCTGAATAATCTATATACCACAGAAACATATTTCTCATGGAAGTTCTACTTCTTGGTTCAGAAATATATCTCTTGCTGTGTCCTCAAGTGTTGGAAGGAACTAGAAGAGTCAGGGGTCTCTTAGGACAAAACTAACAGCTCTCCTCCCCTAATAAAGACCAGTACCATCATAAGGTGATTCCTGTCTATGTGCAGATGGGGGAACACAAATAAAGCACAGCAAAATGCATGTTAATAACACAACATACAAAATCCTTTCTACACTCTCTAGTCCTCATTTTCTAGTTTCTCAGATGTTATCATATGTAGTGATAGAATCTATATAAGGATGCTTTATACAAGTATTTTTCTAAAAATTTTACCACAACTTTTTATTTTGTTTTGTTTTCAATTAATTATTGAATTTCCTATATCCTGTTTTCCCTTTTTTCTATTTCATGAAATCACAGTTTTTAAATAAAAGAAATCCCCACACACCTCTTTCTTACAAAAGTCTCTCAATTAAATGTTTTTTCTTTTGTTTTTGGTCTTTAAATTTTATTATTTAATAATTTTATATCATATCAATATTTGAAAGAATATATTTAAATGTCATCTATAAAGATTAAATCACTTGGGGTTAGATTTCTAAGCCAACTACATACAAAATTACATTTAACTTACAATATCAAACTACATCGAAGAATCTTCATACAAATAATTGTACATGGATAGTTCCATGAAGATTATATACATAATAAGCATAAATGTACATGGTTTCTATTTTTATTGAGTTACACATTTTCCTCAGCTTCTCGCCATACCTAACAAATGATTGACAGCCTAAGCTATGACTTCTGAAATTGTCAACAGTAATTTATTCTCTCAGTGACCTATCACTGTGACCTTACTGAATCTCTTAACTTACAGCTTTAGTATGATATCTAGCCAAGAATTAAAGTATATGATTCTTATAACCGCTCCCTCTTCCTCTCCCTTCCTCCCCCTCCCCATTATGTGTGTTTAACACAGAGTCTTACTAAGTTGTCCAGGCATTCATTAACTTTCTCTGAAGCCTATGCTGGCCTTGAATTTGTGACCCTCCTGCTTCAGCCTCCTAATTTTCTGATGTTACTAGCCTGAACCACAGGCCTGGCTCTGTTTTAAGTTTCTGTCCTATAATTGCATATCTTACTTTATGACAGTGTGACTATGACAACTAAGTCTAACACTTATTGGTTGTGTTTGAGCTGTGAAATTCAGAAGCTTATGCACAAAGGTTTTTTTCTCTCTAAAATTAATCTTCAAACTGTAGGTAGCTACATATCTAATGCAGAAATGAGCAGAATGGGGATGGGTAAAGGCTCAAATTAAGAAAGATATTATCACAGGACACAACATAAAGACAAGAAAGAGAAAATGATGAAAGTCATTATAGAAACTGAAGTAATAGATAGTGAACATTTAATAAAATATAAGAAAGAAAATTATTAATGAAAAATTACAGGCAAGTATACAGAGCTTCGGGTATAGTTTGTGAATACCCAGAACTGTCATGCAAATGTCCTTTTCAAACTTTGTTTCAGATGAAACCAAATCTCAAGGAAATATGAGTAACAAATCAATGAAATTTTCAACAAAAGTAATCAGTCTGTCACCCTTCAACGATTATGGTAAGAGAAGATATACGAAGACAGACAACAAGGTTTAGTAGCCTAAAACAGTTCAAAAGTATGCTTTTTCATTCATCCTTTTTGCACTTTATTTTTTTTATTTAACTGTGTCATGGGGGAACTCCCCTGGTGCCTAAAAATGAAATAGCTTTCATTTGTTTTTTTTCTGCTGACAGTGTTAACAGCAATTTCATGGCTTAGAATGCTTTATTCAGCCAATAAAGGGCACTGAATTTTAAAGGCTGTTGCTACCAGTAAATGTATCCATATATAGTCTTAGCATTCTCTAACTATGTATGTGTGGAATAATTTCTTGGCATATATTTTTCTGTTAGTTTGTCTATTTTAATGACAAAACCATAATTGTTTTTATTGTAATAGCTTCTAATTACCTTTTTAAGTCAGTTTGGTGCAGTTATCTCCTTTTGATTTGTTTTTTGTTGCTATTATCATGTGGGATTTGGGGGGAATTGTTTTGGTTTTCGAGACAAGATCTAACATAGTCTGTGTAGATGACAGTTACTATAGCCAAGATCAGCTTTGAATTCCTCATCTTCTTCCTTCCATCTCTTATGTGCTAAAACTTCACTGTTGCCCCTCTGGCTTGTAGCATTGTACTTTTTGGTCAAGATTCCTTTGGTCACTTGGAGTCTTTTGTGCCTCCACATGAAATTTTAATATTGGCTTTTCTAGTTTTGTGTTTCCACTCTGATACTTTAATATTGCTCTTGTCTCCTCTGTTGTTTCATAAACACCATGACCAAAAGGATGTTAAAAGAGGAAAGGCTTTATTTGGCTTCCACTTCCAGATCACAATTTGTTATTGTGAGAAGTCAGGACAGAAACTCAAGGCAGAAACAATGGTTGCTGCTTACTGGCTTGCTCAATCTCTGAAGTTGGGGCCTCAGGATCAGGGTAGTCTTACAATGGCTGTCTCATGGGAGCATTTTATCTGACATACTGAGTTTAATGTCCAGCATCATATCACTTTGTTTTTTTCTCTCTTTTTCTTTTTAAACAAAGATGAAATTTATTAAAAAGACATGTTTTTAGTACAATGGCCATGTCATGTCCAAATGACAGCATTTCATACCACTCTACCCCCATCCTTTGGCTCTTACATTTATTCTTTCCACCCTTGTTCTAGAATATTCCCTTAGTTTTAAGGGTTAAAAATATTGTTAATTTGTAAACAGGGTTTCTCTGTGTAGCCCTGGCTGTCCTGGAACTGTTTGTACACCAGGCTGGCCTCAAACTCGGAGATCTGCCTCCCACTGCCTTCCTCTGTCTCCTAGGTGCTGGAATCAAAGGCATGCACCACCACTACCTAGAAAAGTTTCTTTTTCTTTCTTCTTTTATCTTTTTCTTTTCTTTTCTCTTTTCTTTTCTTGTTTTAGTTTTGGTTTTCTCAGAGAGGGTTTTTCTGTGTAGCCCGGGCTGTCCTTCTTACTACGTAGAATATGCTGAAGATCCGCCTGCCTCTACCTCCTAAGTGCTAGGATTAAAGGAATGCCCCACCAATGGTTGGCTTAAAAGACATATATATTATATATATTATATATATAATTATATTCAATTATATATACTTATCAGATTCTTTTTTTAAAAAATGTTTAATCTATTTTGTAGTCCAGACTTTATCCCCCTCCTGGTCCACCCTCCAACTGTTCTACATGCCACACCTCCCCCCAGCCCAGTCTCCAAGAAGATGTCCCTACCCCACATCACCAGACCTCCCTAGGACCCAAGTCTCTCAAGGGTTCGGTGCATCTTCTCTGACTAAGTCCAGATCTGGCAGTCCTCTGCTGTACATGTGTTGGGGTCCTTATATCAGCTGGTAATGCTGGCTGGTTGGTTGTTCAGTGTCTGAGAGATCCCTGGGAGTCAGGTAAGTTGAGACTGCTAGTCTTCTTATAGGGTTGCCCTCCTCCTCAGCTTCTTCCAGCTTTTCCCTAATTCAACCACAGGGGGGTCACCAGCTTCTGTCCATTGGTTGGGTGTAAATATCTGCATCTGATCTTTCAGCTGCTTGTTGGGCCTTTCGGAGGACAGTCATGAAAGACATTTTTTAAGTTGTTTAAATATATTTTCTAAATTCTGTGAAGATTTTTTATTAATTAAATTTCTTCTTTGACAAATTTAAACACACACACACACACACACACACTTATGGTTATTCTCACCCCTATGCTCCTTTACCCCACTCACATCTTCATCTATCCCTATCCTTCTTTAGTTCAGTTCATGAATGTTTTGTTTTGTGATCAACTGAGTTTAACCAGAGCCTGCATAGCTCCCCAGTAACAATGGAGTAGGCCCCTGTTCCCCAGATATCTGACTGCGGCAACTACAATTCTTTTAAAAACAAAACAAAAAACCCACCATAATTCTTAACTATTATTCTCTACCTTCTTTAGAACCACAGCCCTAGAAAAATGCTTTTTGCTTCTGAAAAGCTTACTTGTATTAGATATCATAGAAAGAGTATCGTACAATCTCCTCAAGCTTTCCTCTGCAGTATATACCTTTTATTCTTAATTGAGTTAATTATGCTAAAATATTTTATTTTTAATTATCTACAGTCCTTTAATTTTATTTTATCTACAACTAATTTGTGTGGCTATTAAAAGGTACTACAAATATGATTCATAACAATCTAAATTTTTTCTAGAAAGCACAGATGTAGCTCCAAAACCAGTTCATAGGACGTCTAGGAGAAGTTCAGGGCTCTCTGAAGCTTTACAGCATTTACTAAACATATCGGCTTCAGGTAATGTTTAACAATGTCTGTGTGCAGTATATTTTACTGAATATTTTAGTTATATAGGAATGATCAAGTATAATAGTTTTAATAAATTTTCAAGTCATATATTTATGATTAACTTATTATCTATAATAATGTAACTATGTCATTGAATAAGCAACATTTTGTGGATTCTCTCTTATAAAGAAATTCTAGTATGTATTAAGGTAGGCATAAGATAAATA
The DNA here is from genome assembly GCA_021653895.1 of Mastomys natalensis. Taxonomy (NCBI): domain Eukaryota; kingdom Metazoa; phylum Chordata; class Mammalia; order Rodentia; family Muridae; genus Mastomys; species Mastomys natalensis. Next base: position 1,863,889 of record JAJTUV010000360.1, on the reverse strand, counting down.
ATGTGAATTTTAAAACAGCCAAATAGAAAATAACCCATTTAAGCACATTCAAATTCAGAATAGAATTTAGCAAAATATAAGTGGATGTGCACTGAATTCTGTTCAGCTACCACATGTTCATTCTGAAGGTGAGTGACACCCCTGCTATTTCTCTTCCTTCCTCATAATGACTAAGTTGAATCTCCATTTCCTTCTCAGATGTTTTTCTTGCTCACCACAGTAGTTCCTGGGGATGATTAACATAAACATAGAATCTTCTTCCTTTCATATATATATATATTATATATATATATATCCTTTTTCTGTAGTTCCAAGCAAAGTATGCTATAGAAAAGTTGACCATGAGGAGAAGTGAGAAGATAAATATTCACATGCTCATGTTTCCTTTTTACTTCACTACCATATGATCCCATTAATATTATGAATATGTTAGCTGCTATAGAGGCATTTTGTAAATACCCCGCAAGTATTAAACTCCTTTATAACATGAGTGATTTTTCTTTGGTGTACTATGCATCCTAATGACTAAAAGGAAAACATATACCATGAGATTTCCTGAGAAACAAAAGCAACAATGAGAAGGTTGACTGGTCTACTATTTTTATTATATCTCTTTTTGCTACAAGCTCATGAAGTACAGAGGATACAGAAAGTTTAGCCTGCCTTCTAGGAAAGGAAAGGGAATAGGAGTAAATAGAGTGAAACCTGTTTTCTTCCTCAGTGACCTAGAAGAAAAAAAAAGATCAGAAATTATATATGATAGCTGATAATAGTTAAAAACAATGAGCAAAGTCCTATGATTCTAGAGACAGAAAAAAATTAGAAGATAGATGAAAGTTTTCTCAAAGACATACCCTCACTTTCGAGAGTTTCTCAAGCTGGGACCAGGTGTCTGCTAATGCATTGTAGACATATGTATTTGCTACTGGGTTGAGCCATTGCTTCCCATTAACTTCATAACTTAAGCTCTCTCAGGTCTCCTGTCCTTAGGCAAAGTTTTTAGGTGCCAGGCTTGAACATTCTGGGCTAGATGCTCATGCTTTGAATTATTCCTCAGTTAGTAGTGCTATTTTTTGAAGCTATAAAACCTTCAGATTGTATTGTGGTATATATCAAAGAATGGAGGTATTAAGTATCGGTGATAACATTGTCCAACAAAACAAGCAAAAGGAGAAAAAAAAATACCAGATAGTCTGAATATTAGTACTTTCTTGTGACTGGGACCAGACTACTTGGAAACAAACAACATAGGGTAGGAAAGGTTTATTTCGACTGGTGTCTCAGTCCATTGTAGCAGGGAAGGATTGGCCAAGAAGCAAAACTGCTCTAATTGCAGCAAACAAGAAGCAGAAAGCAAGACCAAAACAGGATCTTGGTTTTGATCTTCAAAGCCTGCACTAGAGATCCACTTCTGTCAGCTAAATCCCACATTGGAAGGCTCAGTAGTCTCCTAAATTAGCACCATAACCCAGGCAACAGGTATTCAAAACTTGAACCAGTGGGTAGGATGCATTTCAGATTCAACCTTAACATTCTATTCTAGGCTTTCCAGAGACTCATGGCCATCCTGTAACAAAAGGCATTAAATCAATTAGAACTATATCCATACACTAACAAACAATAATGACATCATTCAGAACTTCAAAGTATCTTCTGAGATGTGTGCCAAACCTCTAATAGTGATCACCTGAAAACCAAAGAGCAAGTTACAATCTTTCAACATAAATGGCATGGAATAAACCATCCTGAAGAAAAGATCAAAACTCAACAGACCAAACACAAAATCTTGCAGCCACATGTCCCACATTCTGGCAAATAGTGCCATCATCCGAGCTCCAACAGGCTTGAAAAGCCCAGCCTAATGGCCTCGTCACTTCCAATGCACTTGTCAGAATATGTACCACCCACTCAAAATATCATCCAGTCAGAATATACAACATATATTTTTTATCTACAGGATTAGAGAGAAGTCATGTTATCTTGTTGTGTCTAGAATGGAAATGATAAGAAGATAGTTTTCTACCAGAGTGTTAGACATTCAATCTAAAATCAATGACAGGCAGGACATTTTTTATGCAGTTTCCATAATCAATGGAAGACTTGAATATGGAAACTCAATGTTTTCATGTAATTGTTGCTCATTAAAACTGGCAAAAGAGAAGGGGAACGTGGAATTGGGGGAGGACTTGCATGAGGGGGTACTGGGAGGATATGGGTAACTGTAGTGGGGATATAAAGTGAGTAAATAAATAATTTTTCACATAATATATGTTTATTTATAATACAATGAGTAAAACAAACAACACACACTGAACCAGAGTTCAGTAGAATTCTCTAGAATTGTACAATGTTCAGCATCCTCAAATCATGAATTGTTTGAAAATTGGGTAAACCTATTGATATTTTTTATTGGATATTTTATTTATTTACAATACATATGTCATCCCCTTTCCCATTTCACCTCCCTAGACGCCCCTATCCCATCCCCCCTCCTCCTTCATGCTTTTATACCATTTTGATTACATGAACATTCCTTTGATCACTGTTTCTAGGGCTTATCAGAATGACCAAAGTATCTGAGCCTAATTCCCTGTCCTAGCCCAAGGTCATTTTCATGTCTGAAGCCTACTTCCTCGTTCTAGCCTAAGATTAGATTCCTGTCTGAAATTACTTCTTTGTTCTAGCCTAATGTCAGATTCCTGCCTGAAGCCTACTTCCTTGTCCTTGGCCCATGTCAGATTCTTGCCATGGGGGAACTGTGGTAGGGATAAAAAGTAAATAAATAAATAAAATTTTAAAAGTGCTACCTTTTATAAAAATAGCTTTGTCTTTAGTTAAATCCCATCCATAATAAAGATATTCTGGTGTTTTTATAGAGCATTTTTTTCTGTTTTTGCAATTAAGGCTTGCATCAAAGTCAATATTAGACCAGGTTGATGCCTAGATTTCCAACCTCAAGCTTCTCAGGTGCCAAGAATACTTCCCTCACCCTCCAAAAGACAGTTATAGTCTTGAGTTTCCCAACTTGTTTTCTTACAACACAGCTACTTTGTGTCTTACCTAAATTTATAAGGAAAAAAAAGTGTATTGGCAGGGTTTATTTTATGTTTTTAAAAGTTAAAATTGGTTGTATTTTTATTGTAATTATATTATGATGCCTTTTCTCAGGCAATGTAAAAAAGCAAAACGCTGAACTTGGACACCTGCGTATTTCAGTCAAATCTTCAAAAAAATCTACACATAAAGGTAAAAAAAAAAAAAAAAGTAAGACAAGCACATTAACTAAAATTAAATAAAATGTTCTCTTCCCACTGTTTCTATTCATCAGAATTCACAATCTGTGGCCCTTCCAACGAACACCATACAAGCCAGCATGTCTCCATGCTTTCTGTAAATAGACATTTGCATGCAGGTCTTGGTGGTTCTGCAGTCATAGAATCCTGTGCATAGATAACCCTTACTTTTAAACTACAGTAAACTGGCATATTTCTATCTCCATGCTTGATGTTTTAAAAGGTCATTATGTCATAATTTATTCAATAGTTCATTTTTAATGATGTTTATTAGGGCATTAATCAATATTGCAATCAACTTTGTACATTTTTACTATGCTGCTTGTATTGGTGTTTCTGTATATTTGAGTAGGTAGGGTTGGGAATGTGGCTCATACGGTAAAATGTTCACCGTATAAGGATGAGGGCCTGAGTTCAGATCTCCAGAACCCACATAAAAGACTAGATCGTATACATCTGTAACCCCAGAGCTAGTATAGATCCTGAGGCCTCTTTTGCTGGCTAATTGCCAAGTGGTGAGCTCCAGCTTCAGTAAAGATACTGTATCTCAAGAAATAAATGGACAGTAATAAAGGAAGACACTCAACACTAACTTCTGTCTTCTATTAGAGCACACTTGGGGAGGCACACTAGCATGCACATGTGCACACATACACAGTCACATACACCACATCACAGAAACACACACACAAAATAAAATAAAATAATAATATTGTTGAAATATATATATATATGATTTTAATTTAGCACATATTGCTCCCAAAACATATATGTTTCTAAAATATTTATAGTTCACTAATAGTGTTGCCAGTAAATCCAAGATAAACCTATTTTTCTATATCTTAGAACTAGACACTTGATGGATTAAAAAAATTAACAATATAAAATTATATTATTTTTATGTCAATACAACAGAAAGTTATCTAAAGACTGAAAATTCATTAGAATTCTGAAAATATATTTTAAAAAATAGGCCATTTTTAAATTCATATATTATCTTCAGAGACAATAATAGTCTAAATCTCAAAAAGAACACAGTAGCAAGAGACACTTTATAATTCCCAAACATTCTTCCAGAATACAGTAATGGAGACATTATGGTTCATACACAGATGAGTCCCAGGCCAGTGAAATAGACTAGAGATCCCAAAATTAAACTGTCACTTTACATGGTCAAGGATATCAAGACTATTTAATGAGGAAAGAGCATTCTGCTATATATGGTGCTGGGAAAACTGGTATCCCCATGCAGACATATGAAAGGGAGTCCTCAGCTTAAACTAGGTTCAAAATACAAGTCAACATGAATCAAAGAAAGATAGAGCAAAACTGTGAAAGAATTAAAGGAAACAGGGAAATCCTGCAAGATGCAATGTATTTTTGGATTGGCATCAAACACATAGTCAAGAAAGAAAAACTATGGACAAATTGGGCTTCATCAGAATTTTGAAATTTGAACACCAGAGAATAATATAACTTTGTAAATTTAATATTTTCTAGTAAAAATTAAATAAAATTAAAGGATGATGTCAACAAAATAAAAGGCAACCCCTAGGATCTGTAAAAATATACTCATATCTTTATCTGATAGCGGTGCTGTATTAGTTGAGATCTGAACCTTAGGTAAGAACTAGGAAAAGTGCATCAATGTAGACATTACTCCTAAGAAGGTCAAGTTAGTGGTGGAAACCTGCACATCCATTGGATAGCTGCTATCAGAAAGGGACATAGAAAGAAATGAAAGAAAAGGAAACTAGACCTAGAGACACAGGCCTACAATTCCAGCTGCTTCACAGACTGAGACTGGGTGGAATTTTCATGGCCAGCTTTGACAATTTAGCAAGACACTGTCTCAAAATCAAAAACATAAAATAAAGGGTGGGATGGTTACGGCTGTAGTTCACTAGTATCACACTTCCTTAAAATACATGAATCCCTAGGTTAGAAAGGGATAAAAGAACAAACATTGGCCGAGATGTCTAGAAGTTGTGACCATGATCATGTGGTCCTTGAGCAACCTCCCCTTTACAGCCCTGACATGTGGAGCACAGTGGTCTCAGTCTCAGTGACCCTCATCTACATTTTGACTATCTGATTAGAGAGAATGAACAATGATCTCCTTTTGTGCATTGAAACACTGTGAGAGTAAGAAGTTTTCTACCAGAACATCCAACTTTGGAGTGGAGGGAGAGCAGCAGGTGCACATTGTTCACAGAAACACTTACCTTAGTGAATGAAAGAATGGAATGTTTCCATTTTTGCAAGAAATATATTGGAGATATAAAAATCATTCCTGCTGGGCAGATTCTGCTTCTTAATTTCAGCATTTGTTTTCAAGTGAACAGACATTGAAACTATTTTAATTATTATATTTTGGATTCTCTTTTATTTGGAGGTTTTCACTTGGGAGAAGAGGTTTCATATAGGTCTAGCAGGCTTCGAACTCCTTATGTAGCCAACACTGACATTAAATTGTGATCCATCAACAGCCACCTCCTGAGTGCTGGGATTACAGACACATACTGTCATGCCTGCTATGCATGGTGCTGAGAATTGAATTCAGGGATTTATGGATAGTAGGCAAGTGTTCCAACAACTGGATGATGTCTTCAACCCTCCAGTTTTATTATTTGAGACAAGATATTGTTTACAAGGCTGTCATCAAATTCACTATTTGGGACAACCTAGTCCACAAGTCTCCATTTACCCGCATCAGCCTCCCATGCAGCAGAAACATGAGCAGGTATATGCCAGCACACCCAGCTTTTCTCCAATATCCTTGACTTACACTTATTATAACTACTAGACAAGAAAAACTCAGATATGTGTGCAGCTACATCAAAATTACTGTGCTTTAGAAAAGGGATAGAATTTGTCCTAACTTTCAAAGGATGAAGTTAATTTACTTTTAGTACAATTTAATGACATTTTCCTCATTTTTCAGGACAGTCTACACATCAAAAGTTAAAGAAACAAGGTGCTTTGACATCTACCAAAAAGCAGAAACGAAAAGGTAAGGGAGTCAATGTCGCACAAATGTTTGATGTACCACTGTACTTCACTCCCACTGCTTCTACGTAACACTGTCCCCAGCCTGTGGGCCTTCAAACAGTCAGTGTTTGGCAGATCTTTTTCCTCTTAAGTGTGATGTTCTAAATGAGAATGTGTCATGAGTTAGTCAAGAGGTCTTACTGAAAGACCTTTAGTTTTTAGTGTTTGTTGCAATTCCATCAGAAATTCAGTAAATATCTTTGCATATACATTTATATGCTGCTTACATTTCTGTAAATAATATACATAGGATTTGTATGTTAAATTTTACTTTAATAGATACTCCCAAATACTTTTGAGAGATATTACAGTTAATAATTTTGCCAAGAAATGCACAAAAAGCCAATTTCCAGATATGTTAGTCAGCACTGGACTACTTATACATTGGAAATATAAACTATTAAATTATGCTGTTGAGATTCCAATACAACAAAGTTATAATTTAGAGGCTCTGGGGAAAATTTCCTGGAATTATAAAGATCTCTTACAATAGAAAAGTCCATTTTAAAATTCAACATGCAATCTTCAGAGACCATAATGCTATAAATAACCTTCCTTGGTAAAGAACAAATTAGAAAGAGTTATACTTTGTAATTTTCAAACATGCTACCAAGCTGCAGACAATGTAAATCTGGCATATATTTATTCAGCCATCCATCAAATCTCTCCACTCAGAATTCAAGGAATCCCATAGAAGAGGAGGTGGAAAAGTGTAAGAACCAGAGGAGATAGAGGACACCAGAAGAACAAGGCCCTCTGAACTACATGGGTTTACACCAGGTCTTCTGCATATATATTATAGCTTTTATCTTAGTATTTTTACGGGACTCCTGAGAGTGAGAATAAGTGGATCTCTGACTCTTGTGCCTGCTCTTGGACTCCTTCCCACCTGTCTGTTGCCATGTCCAACTTTGATATAATATATTTTATTTTGTCATGTTTGGTTGTTATCTCTTAGAAGCCTGTTTTTTCTAATGAGAGACAGAAAGGAAGTAGATCCAGAAGGGAGAAACGGTGGGAAGGAACTGGGGGACTAGAGGAATGAGAAACTATAATCAGGATATATTGTACAAGAGAAGAATATTTTAATAAAAGGAAAAACATTCATCATGACAACAGAGACTATAGAAATGTGCACATATGGCGTTTATATTTATTGTTAAGTATGCCCCAATATTGAGATGCTCAGGTGCATCTTTATGCCACCTTCCAAATATTCTTTCCCCAACCCCATCCAAAAAAAAAAAAAAACACCTGTCTGGCAGACAGATAGATGATATGTAGAACAATAGCAAATAGCAAAGATCTCCCAAAAGTAACCTCCTCTCGCTACATGGTCAAGAACACTAAAACCACTCAGAGAGAAAAAGCATTCCATCACAGATGGTGCAGAGGAAACTGGATATCCCCAAGCAGGAGGATGAAACATAGACCTGAGCTTAATCTATATTCAAAAAAATTCAACATAAATCAAACACCTATAAGTCATACCTAAACTGTAGAACTATTAAAAGAAAATATAAGGAAAGCCCTGCATGACACTAGATTTGGCAATGTATTTTTAGAATGATCTTAAAGACAGAAAAAAAAAGGTAAAACATGAAAAATAATTAATGAAAACCTAAAACAACAAAACTCGAATGAAACTGAGCTAATTGTTCTAAAAGATACCTCTCTAGGAAACTGTTATGACAACCAGGGATATATGGGGAAAAAATTAAAAGGTAGCTATCACTAATCATTTGGAAATTCATGAATGGCTAGTATCAGAAATGGAGGGAAACAGGGAAGAAGAAAGATGATAGACCTGGTGGCACAGGTCTATAATTCCAGCTACTCCAGAGGCTGCAGCAGGAGGATCATAAAGTCCACATGAGCTAGACATGAGGTCAAGGCCAGACAACTTAAAACCTATTCCAAAAGAAGTAGCGAAGTCAGGACTGCTGTCACTTAATGTACTTGTCTAGCATACAGAAACACCTACATTCAATCCTTAGGACTGAAAAAAAAACTAACAAAACACATATAGAGGCATAGAGAGGGGGAGGGGGAGGGAGAGGGAGACAGAGAGAGACATCTGTTGCAACATTGTCCATACACATACTCTTATTTATTGTGTACTTTGCTGAAAGGAAAGGAATTCAGACAGAATATACCAGTGCTATTTCAGACCTTTACCCAAACCACTGAAAACAGTGTACAGAAGCTGCGGCTTATAGGGAGATTAAGATTTATTTGAACTTTTTCAAAGCTAAAGTAGTTAGTTTCTTAGTATAATTCAATTATATTGTTCTCCAGTTTCAGAGCAAAAGAAAACTAAAAGCTTGAAACGTTTTGCATTTCTAAATAATCTGCACACTTCACCTTCTCCTGTAAAAATCCATAACTATAAAGGTAAAAGAAACAGTGTAATACAGAAATATAGAATAAAATTTTATTCCATTTACTAGTATGGTTAAATGGTCCCTTAGAACAATCACTAATGTCACAACCCCCTCATGTGTTTCCCTACAAATAAATACATGCACAGAGGGTTTTGTGGTTCTGTATGGTATAAGATCCTGTGCACAGAGTCCCCTTACATATAATCCAGGTGAGTTGTTAGATTTGTTTACTGTCTCATATCTTTAATTTTCTTCATGATGTTCTGGAATGAGAGTATATCACTCTTATCAATAGTTCTTTTACTGAATGTCCTTTTTGTATTTCTCTCATGACCACAATCAATGCAGTTAAATATCCTTGCACACTGTTTATTATTCTACTTATGTTTCTATGAAGTAGTTTTTTAAAAAGGCATTGTTGATTTAAGGACAAATATATGCTTTTAATTTTAATAGGTGTTACCTGAAAAAAATACAATTAACAGTTGTGCCTAAAAAAAGAACAGTTGTGCCTATATGCATAAGAAACCTATATCTCAGTATTGTATCCAACACTAGACTTTTTATGGACTGAAATATGACAGACATCAAAATTGTAACAGTCAAAACAGTTTGAAAGATGCTTTTGCAAAAGTAGTAAAGTCCATTTTCAACTTCATATGAAATCTTGAAAAGCAGTAATACTCAAAATAGTGTGTAAAAAGAACAAGCTGGAAAAATTCATATTTCATAATTTCCAATTATGCTACCAAGCCACAGGCATAATGGTTCTTACATACAGACAGATGTCACATAGGCCAGTGAAACAGAAGAAAGAACCCACAAGTAGACTCTACATGGTTAAGAGCACCAACTCCATTCACTGGAGTCTGCCACACATGGCGCTGGAAAAACTAGATATCCCTAAGCAAGAGGCATAAAACTAGGCCTTTAACTTGTACTATTTTCAAAAATAGCTCAGCATATATTAAAGAAATACAAGGGAGAACTGAATTGTAAAAAATATTAAAAGAAAATTTAGAAGAAAACATACATGATAGTAAATTTGATATTGTGGTTTTAAATTAGCCACAGCGACACATTCAGAAATGAAAATAATATGGAAAATTTAAATTCACACTTAAAGCTTTTTAAATGTGAAAAGCTTTCAAATGTAAAAGTTTCACGTTTAAAAGCATTTAAAGCTTTTCATATACTTTGTGCAATTAATATACACTTATAAAAAAAATTAGCTGAATTAGCCCTGACAAGATGGTTTAATGGATAAGGGTACTAGTTTCACCAGGCCTGATAACCTGAGTAAATCCTTGGAACAAACACACTATAGAGGACAGACCTGGCTCTCACAAGTCATATTCTGATATTTCCACATGCACGTATGCTTGGACACATCCAGATGAATAGATAAATGTTCTTAAAGATTTATTTTATGTGTATAAGTATATATCTTTATATGCATATATAAAATACACATATTTGCATGCATGCAAAAGTCTATTATTTCTTCTTATAAATAATCTTTTATGAGTATGGAGAAGGGTTGCATGTGTACACGTTCCTGTTTATGTGCATGTGTATATGTGTGCATGCATTCCTGTGGAAGCCTAAGGTTGATGTCCACATATCTTCTCCTGTTGATCTCAAGCTTATTCTTTCTTCTCTTTTAATTTTATAAATTTTATTATTTAAAGAACTTTGCAAAAAATAAAAAGCATTCCCCAATCAAATTAACCAGACTCAAAGTCTATAGAATTCAATAAATTTTTACATAGTTAGACAGTTATACATTTGGAACAGAAGCTATGGAGCCCCACATTAAATTTTATACTTTAAGAATGAAACCCATTTTCTGAGGCAGAGTATCTCACCAAATGCAGAGTGAAATTAATCTGGACAGCAAGCTTCAGGCATCCTCATGTGTCACTGCCCTAGCACTCAGATTTCAGTAACTTGCTACAGCCCAAAACCTTATAGATGGACGCTTGAAAGCTAACCTCAGGCCTGCATGCTTGTATGGCAAACACATTCGTCTACTGTGCTGTCTCCCCAGCACCTACTTGTGCTATTATTATAGACTTACATAAAATATCAATGACCACACAAGGTATATTCAAAGAGAATCTATGTTTGCAGATTAAACTTCTTTGTGTAAATTACTAAGGAGTTAGGAGGCTGGGCATTAGAGAAGATTGATCGATTTTCTAAAACCTGAACAATGACATCATTAAACATGCTAACATAGAGTAGAAAAAAAAAAATCTCACAGGGTCCCTAAACAAAGACCTACAAGAAAGTAATTCTGAAACTACTGAGAGAATTGGCCTCTCCTAGGCATGAGCACCCTGATTGCTTCTCCAATCTAATGTGGGCATCCCTGGAACCATATACATACAAACAACAACAAACCAGACATAACAGACTGTATTTATATATTTGTGCATATACATGTAATGATAATAATCAAAGGGGAAAAGGCTATTAATTTCAGAGTGGGAGCACCTGGTAGAGCTGGAGGGAAAGAACACGGGAAGACCTCGAGGGTAGCAAAGGGAAGGGGGACGTAATATAATTACATTTTAAGTGTATTTGGATATATGTGTGTAATGAGTTGATTTCTGCACCTTTAAATTCTGAAATTAGTTTATTTAGTATATCACTCAATAACTTTATTCTCTTTTTCAGAACAGCCTAAGCCTGCAACGATAGCTGAAAACAAAGTTGAATTTGATGATACTCTGCTGTTGACTGCCACTCCTCCAAATATCAAAATCATTAAAGGTAAAGGAATGCTTTCATATGTTTGAAACAAAATTCTGTGTTCTGCTCCCACTGAACAGATATCCTTATGGATGGGCTCTTCCAACAAACAGCCTGTATTACAAACCCACCACGCTTTTCCTGTAAAGAGAAACCTGTGTAGAAGGTTTTGTGATCCTGATCAGAAATAGAATTTTGTATATAGATTACCCCATATTTCTAACTAAGATAAGTTAACTGATTTCCTTCATGCCTTATGCTTTGCATTTTCTCTCTAATGTTCTTAAATGACAGTATATTAGATTTCTATGAGATTCAAACAATGATGCAATCAAAATCAGCAACTTTTTATTGAGACAGGGTCTAAGTAGCCACATTGAAGTTGAAAGTTGCTATACAAACAGGCTAGCTAGAACTCATGGAGATGGACTACCTATGCTCCCCACTGTACCAACAACAGTCACTGCTAATCACATTTTTATAAAGCTAGTTTTTCTCTAGAGGGTAGAGTATATAAATGAGATTGTTATATGTAGAAAATGTATTTTTTACTAAACATACATACATCTATATACATTCAGTAATGACTGTTCTTAATTATTGTGAAAATAAAATCATGAAAAACTTCTGCATAATTCTCAGCACTAGATTTTATGAGTTGAAAATATAAACAATATTAAACTGTATTTTCTGTGCTAGTGCACAGAAATTAACCACAGCCTGCAGAAAAATCCCTAGAATTATAAACATATCTTACCAGAGTAAAAAAGTCCATTTTAAAGTTTATATGGAATCATCAGAGACTCTAACAGTCAAAATAATAATGAAATACTATTTATATAATGAAACTAACAAATGAAAACTAACAAAATAAGAGAAACACTCCATAATGTAATAATTAATTGCCCGACTTGCAGGCTGGCAAAACCTCTCACTGCTCTATTAATTTCCTGACTTGCACTCTTATAAGGCACATTTACAAAATATCACCTGCCAACAAGGATAAATCAGACAGTCTGCTTGTGCTGGTTAACTGCCCTATGTAAATAGCTGGGGAAGCTGTGCTTAGAAATAGGTTATTTGCATCATTGCTGAATAATGTTGTTCTCATTTTTTCAGAACTATCTAAAACGAGGAATTTAGACGGTGGGGATACTGAACTTCCAGACCGTCTGTTCAAGACAGCATCTGCTGCAAAGAAACTTAGGGTTAAAGGTAAAGGGAGTGATTTAATACAGATGTTTGAATTAAAATATTCCTTCCCCACCATTTCTGTTTACCAGAATTCCTAAACCTGTGAGCTTCTTTCCAACAATCAGCTCAATTATGTTACAAGCCTGTGTGGAGGGCTTTGTCTTTCTGTATGGTAATTGATCTTGTGCATTTATCTCCTTATCTGTAACCCAGCTGAACTGGTGGGTTTCCTTCCCTTCTCACAGCTTGAGATTTCTGCTTTATGTTCCTAAATGAGAAAATAGAACATTTAATCTATAGTTCTTCTTTATGTCATCCTTACATTTCTGTTGTTGCAATTACAACCAATACTACCATTAATGTCACTGTACTCTCCCAGTCTCCTACTTTTATACAGTAGAGTGTGTTAATTGGGTGGCTGGATGAAGAACATGTATGCTTTTAATTTTCATAGGTACCCACAAATATTTTGTAGAATTGCCATGATTCATAGTCTGGCAATAAAGTAAGGAAAAACTATATTCAAGTATGAAAGTTATTAGATTCTTCTGTGAGTCATTCATAATTCAGTAGTGTGTTGTTTAGTCTCCATGAGTTTCTGTGGTTTCTCTGACTGTTGATATCTACTTTTATTCCATTGTGGTTAGATGAGATAAAGAATATTATCTCAACTTTCCTACATCTGTTGAGACTTACTTTATTTTCTGATGTGTTGATAGTTCTGGGGAAAGCTTCATGGTCTGATTACAACAGCGTGTATTCTTTAGTGTTATGGTGAAATTTTCTATAGATGTCTTTTAGTTTGTTTAATTTATGATGTCATTTATAACTCTAGTATGTCCATGTTGATTTGAATTTTTTGTTTTCAAGACAGGGTTTTTTCTGTGTAGCCCTGGCTTATCTGGAACTCAACATGTAGACATGAAGACCAGGCTGGCCTTGAACTTACATAGATCCCACCTGCCTTTGCCTCCTGAACGCTGGGATTAAAAGCATGTGCCACTGCACCCAGGTCAATGTTGATAGTGTGTGTGTGTGTCCATATGATATTTCTAATGGTAAAGGTGGATGTTTAAATCACCCATATTGCTGTGTCAAAAGTCATTTGTGATTTTTGCATTTAGTAGTATTTGTTTTATGATATTGGGTGTGTATGTTTTCAGAATTGCTATATTAGTTTTCTTAATTGGGCCCTTCAAATAAGATTTAATTAATTTTTTTGACAGAGCAGTAAAACTTTGCAGAGTTCAGGAGTACTTAGCCTCATAAGTTCTCTAAGAAAATTTAAATAGGAATAAGTTTTAAATATATCATTATTGGTGCTTCCTAGATAGCAGACAAAGTTGCCCCTTGATGCATGTAAAACATAAAAATAATTTGAAATTACAAAATTTAGTAAATAAAATGACATGATGTTAAGATCAAACTCTCATGCCAGAGAATAGCATAGACAAAACAGCAAGCAGGAAATAAATTCTGTGTTATTCTATAACAATATCCAACATTTACTAATCATGAAATTATATGTCCTGTTTTAAGTGTTTTTCATCATTTCAAAATTTAAATATTTTACCAACCTCATGTAATGGTTTTATTTTTATTTCTGTCTAAAAATGAAGAAGTAGGGACATTAGACAACACATAATAATATCCTAAGAATATAGTGGAAGAGGAAATACATAGCAAAGGACACGAGTATGTCTACAATATTTGTTTTTGTTGTTTACTTTTGAGAATGTAATTTAATTGCTAGTTTTCTCCCTTCTTTTTCCTTCCTTCAAAATCTCCCATATGCCCCCTCCCAACTCTCCTTCAAATTCATAGCCTCTTTAGTCATTGTTATTGAATATATGTATGTATTTGTATAAACCACCCCCTCTTCTGCAATGTTCTCTGTGTCTTAGGTGTGAGAGTGTTTTTTATCCACTGGGACTGGGCTCCAAACTCTTGCATTTTGATTGGTTGCATTTCTGTAGTTATCTCTGTTGCAAAGAAACATTTCCTTGAGAAATCGTGAAGACAACATTTATCTGCCTATCTATGGGTAATAAGAACAAATGTTTATATGGTTGTTAGGGTTAAGTAACTTAGAGGTTATAGACTCTCCTCCAGTAAACATGGATTCACTAGCTAATAATGTTGAGAACAGTGCAGAAGATGGAGACCTGGCTTGTGAAGTTTCAGAGGGAAGTAAAGACTCTGCAAGGATTTTTCTGTTAATAATCTGTAGTTCTGGTTAGTTGGGGCTGAAGAATCAGCTGTGATTAAGGAGATACTAGAACTACTAAAGTAGTCATATAATGGACATGAAGTGTTAATGTGCCTTTGTAGAGTGGGGTTGTCATCTCTCATTCTTAAGTGTGTGCTTTGTATTTTCACATTTGGTTGGTGTCCTGGCTTCTTAGTGCCAAGTCTTTGCTTCTTCTTCATGACCCTCCATGCCTTCAAAACCAGCACAACCTGGGCAACTCTTATATTACCAAGTTCATCTATCAGTAACAACATACAACCTGGGCCACCTCTGGAACACAGCTTCTTTGTGCTCTAAGGAAAACACTTCTTAGAAGATTTCATCTCAGTGATGCTGGTATCTTCTTAATCACTGCTAAGTTCTCACATCTAGCCAACCAGCATCAAGCATCCGAGCAAGGCAAAAAAGTTGTCAGAAACAAGATGATATAGTTTAGGAGTGGAGAGCTTATCTTACATACAAAATATTCAAAATATTCAGTCATCAGTACTTGAAACAAACAGAAAAGTAGACCAAATATTGACAATGTTATCAAGAAATTATAACTGTGGGGTGGGGATTAGAAATGGCAAAGTGAGTAAAAGTGCTTGTCACCTAACTTAACATTGGAGATTAATCCCTAGTGAGTCCACAGTATAAACAGAGAACCTATTTGTACCAATTGTCCTCAGACCTCCACATTAAAATTATGTTAGGGTAGAGACAGAAAGGAGAGAGTTAGAGGGGACAGAGACAGAGAAGAGAGGGGATAATACATGTAATTTGAGAGAAAAAAAGAATTTGGGCTGGGCGGGTGGCGCATGCCTTTAATCCCAGCACTTGGGAGGCAGAGACAGGCAGATTTCTGAGTTCAAGGCCAGCCTGGTCTACAGAGTGAGTTGTAGGACAGCCAGGGCTACACAGAGAAACCCTGTCTCAAAAAAACAAAAACAAAAAAAAAAAAAAAAAAGAATTTGGAACCAGGAACACATACCACCTGAACTCTAGCTGGCTTCAATAGTCTCCCTCTACAGCCAGCCCTACCATTTTCATCACAGTGACTTCCTTCCATCTACATTTTGACTCTCCAATTTAGATGGAAAGGATAAGCATCCTACTTTGAGTTTAAGCAAGAGCCCCAGGTGCACATAGCTCACATGTGCACTTGCCTTGGTGAGTAAAAAGTTTGAACATTTCATTCTTGTGCAAGAAACACATTGTAGAAACTGAGAAAACTTCAGTAAATTTTGCTAGCCAGCTTTGAGAAATGGCTCACTAACAGACCCACATTCTGCATTTTATTTTAGAATTCATCCCAAAGTGAAGAGATATGGAACCTATATTTTATTCTATTTTCTTTTTAATATATACACTATACTATATCTTATTAGCTCTCTTCCTTCTTGGACTTTATGTCAACTACTATTTGTTAATGTAAGAAAGGTTGATGGAGAAAATAAACTATCTAAAAACCTGTATCTTAGTTACTTGTGGATTCAGATACTGTCATACTGGTATCTTTTAAAGTTCTTTCTCCCACCTTTGTATATAGCATTCTCACATATTATTTGAGACAAAGGTGCTGCATATAGCAGGACTGGAGTCACACTCATATGTTTGCAGACTGGCCTCAGCCTCCCTAATCCTGCAATACACCTCTCTCAGCTCTGCTCTCTTGTCATTTGACAATTACTTATATAGTGAACTTCAGCAAAATATCAGGTAAGAGCAAGGCTGTAAAAAGTTTTTTCTGCTTGTTTATTGAATGCCTGAATGCTGAAAGGAAGCGTGTTTTAGTAGTTGATGTATTTCTAGTACCACTGAATGATTTTGGTTTTGCTTTTCAGAACCAATCTAAAACCAGTAACTTAGACAAGGAAGATTTCCAAGATACACATATTCTGCACCTGTCAACCTCTGCTATAATGAAACTTTTGTTTAAAGGTAAAGAAGCCACTGTCATTCAGACGTGGGAAACAAAACACTGTTATTTTCCTACTGTTTCAATGTACAATACTTTCAACTTCTGGGCATTCCCAGCATACAAAGAACATTACAAGCACAGAATGTGTTCCAGTATTTTTTTTTCTGTAAATAGATAACTGTGTGAGAGCTTTGTGGTTCTGCACATGGTAGAAAACAGAACTGGATTGTGCCAGCTTTCCTCTAGCACAGACAACTTGTGTAAGGTGTCAACTGAGTTCCAGTGGTCTTGAACAGCTTCTCCATGTCAGCCCTGCAGCTTCAGCAGTTAGCCTCATCTCAGTAACCATCATCTACATTTTAAGTCTCTAATTATAGAGAAAAATATAATGGTTTCTTTTGTGTGCTGAATGGAAATGAAAAAGGATAAATGGTGTCTACTAGAACATCCAAGTTTGGATCTGAGGGAGAATAGACACACATTGCTCAAACAGGCACCTGCTTTGGTGAATGGAAGTGCAATGAATACATTGTAGAAACGTTTACATGTAAATTTGGCCAGCTGACTTTGAGAAATGACTAACAGTCCCATATTCTACATTTTATTTCAAGACTCATTCCCAAGTAAAGAGATACTGAATCTGTGTTTTCTTGTACCTTTTTTTTTTTTTAAACACATTTCCAAATGCATACACTATGCCATTTCTTATTATCTCCGCTCCGTTTTGCACCTTTTCACTGTGGAAATGTCAGCTTCTATTTAGAAGCAGGAAAGGTTGAAGTATACCTGAAAATTGGTATTTTAGTCACTTGTAGATGTGTGTGTTATCATACTGGTATCTTTTATTTCTCATACATGTATATATGACATTTCTATGTGTCATTTGAGACAAAGGCACAGAATATAGCAAAACGGGAGTAACATTCAGGCTGGCAAGCAGATAACCATCTTCCTGTCTCAGCCTCCCTAATGCTGGAAGTGAAATATAGGCATGTGACAAGTCTCTCATCACTATTCTTTGTTACCTGACTTATACTCTGATAGCACCCTAAAGGGTGTAAAATATCATGATGCAGGGCTTAATAGGAGAAAGTCTATTTGTGCTTGTTACCTGTCAACATGGAGTGCTGAGAGATGAATGTGCTTCAGAAGTGGTCTATCTGCAGGACCATTGAATAACATCATTCTCACTTTTCAGAGCAAGCTAAAATTAGGCGCTTAGAGAAGAAATTAATGAAAGGATCAACAATTCTGCACAAATCATCCTCTTCTCTGAAGAAGTTTATGTTTGAAGGTAAAGAGTCCCTGACATACAGAACTCTGTTCTTTTCTCACTGTTTCTATTTTCCAGTATCTTCAACAAGTGCACCTTCTTCTTATTCTTATTGTATTTTTACTATTATCTTATTCTTATCTTCCTTATTCTCTCTTTACTTGACTTATTGTATTAAAATGAGCTTTTATAAGATATTAAATATCAGCCAAGGCTGATTCAGACAGAATCTATTCATGGTACTTAAGTGTTATAGCTCATTAGATACTGCCTAATAATAACAGAGTTGAAAGAGACACTGTCTTCAGAAAATGTTATTGAAAGACCTTGTTCTCATTTTTCAGAGCTATCTAAGACTAAAAAGAAAAAAAAAGAAAAGAAAGATCGTTGGTAAAAGGCCAAAAATTCTGCCTATCACTACTACACAAAAGCTTGTGCTCAAAGGTAACGGAGTGTCAGCAGCACAGATGTGAGCAGTGTGAGCTCTGTGCCAGTCCCACTGTTTCTACCCATCTGCTAACCTCAACTGCTAACCATCTGCTAACCTCAAACAGATAATATTGTGGACATAGCATACGTTCCATGGTGGCATAAGTAGATATATTTGTATCCTTTATCCCTCACATCTTTCCTTTTTTTGTATGATGCTCTTAAAAGATAATATACTGTAATGTATTCAACAGTTGCTTCTTACAATGCTCTTTAAATCTTTAGTGTTAAGTCAAGAGTTGGCCATCAGAGCTGTGGTATCATTGTTCTTAATTGTCTTATTTGCTTATGTTTGTATAAAATATCAGAGTGTGTGATTGTTGGATAATGGATATAGATGCTTTTAATTTTAAGATTTTGGCAGTTTATTTGAAAATTACAGTTAATAATTCTGCCAGTAAATAAACAAAGGCCTATTTCGAAGTATCTTCTACAAAAATAGACTTTATAAATTTGAAATGTGAATGTTGACTTACATTGTTATTAGTCAATACTGCATTAAGGAATAAAGTATTCTAGGAAAATGCCTAGAATCTCAATGATATTTTCAGAAATATGAAGTAGTCCATTTGAAAATTCATTTGAAATATGAAGTATGTCCATTTGAAATGAATCTTAGAGATCATAATAGTCTAAATAATAAAAAAAAAATTTAGAATTTTTTTTAAAATAAAGAATTTACAACTTTAAAACTCACTAACAAGACAGCAATGAAGGCATCATGATTCTAACTTGCACACAGGTGGCATTCTCTTGATTAATGATTGATGTGGAAATGGCCTACTCACCATAGGTGGTACCACCCCAGGTAGGTGGTCCTTAGTTGCATAAGAAAAGCAAACTGAGAGAGCCAAGGAAAACAGGCCAGTAAGCAGAGTTTCTCCTTAGTCTCTGCTCCATTCCCTGCCTCTAGCTTCCTACTCTCCTAGAGTTTCTGCCTTGACTTCACCCTATGAAGGAATGATCAGAGTCTGTAAATTAAATAATCCCTTTCTTCTTTTAATCACGGTCTTTATCACAGTAATAGAAAGCAAACTAGAACATAAGGCTAGACAGAATCTATTCCAGACTGTTAAGTTTGTACCTAAATACCTGAGAATGCCTACTCACAGTACAATGAATGACGTTTTTTTTTTTTGGAAATTTTATTTACATTTCAGATGTTTTCCCCTTACCCTATTTTCTCCCCTCCCTCCCAGAACTCCCGATCCCTTCCCCCCTCCTCTTATCTCTATGATGGTGTACCCCTACCCACCCTCCCCCGTACCTCAACTCCCAACTCTCAAATACCCCCTCACCCCCCCGCCACGACATCCAGCCTTCATGGGACCAAAGATCTCTTCTCCCACTTATATATAGCTCCCTTGCATATATAGCTAGAGCCATGGGTCCCTCCCTAAGTGCTCCCAGGCTGGTGGTTTAGACCCTGGGGGCTCTGGTTGGTTGGTATTATGACTTTTGTTCTCACTTTTCAGAGCAACCTGCAATGAGTAACCTAGAAAAGCCAATTGTTAAAGGAACAAGTATTCTGAAAAAATCTGCTCGTAAGAAGCGTGTTCTCAAAGGTAAGGAAGTTGCTGGCATCCTGATGTGTGAAACAGAACTCTGTCCTTTTCTCACTGCTTCTATTTTCCAGTATCTATGGGCCATTCCAACATACAGCTAATGTTATGAAAACAGAGTCTGTTCCAGTATTTTTCCTGTAAATAGACACCTGTGTGGGGAACTTTGTTGTTCTGTACAGTAATGTGATTCTGTGCATAGATTCCTTCTTGATTCTAACCCAGGTAAATTTGTCTCTCATAATCTTAATATTTTGCACTATTTCTGACATGAGAATGCTTGAGGCTTCAACACTAGTTCCTTTTTAAGTCACCATTACATTTTTGTGATCATGACTACAGTCAGTGGTGCAATCATCAACACTATACATTTTTTTTCAGCCACTTATACAGTAAAGAATGTGTGCATGCAGTGGTTGGATTCAGAACATGCCTACCTTTAACTCCTCTCTCTCTCTCTCTCTCTCTCTCTCTCTCTCTCTCTCTCTTAATCTGTATCTATTCTAGGATGAATATAATTTTTAGTTATGACAGTAACCACATGAGAAAACTGTTTCCTGGTTCTTAGCACTAGACACTTTAGGAATTAAAAATGTTAAAAAGATTAAATTATATTAGTCAGTTGACAATAGCATAAAAAATTACCGAAAGACTATGGTAAAATCCCTAGGGACTCGGAGATAAGTTATAGAACTAGAAAATTCCATTTTGGGGGTTGCAGAGATGATTCAATGTCTAAAGGGTTTGCAATTCAAGAAAGAGGACCACAATTTAGATCCCCAAAACCCGTGTATAAGGCAGTGTGCAGGCAACAACCAATCTGTAATCCCATATTGTAAGGCATAGAAGATCCTCAGAACATGCTGCCTATCAAGATAAGCCACGTAGTCTGGCTCTGAGTTTGATCAATAAACACTGCCTCAGTGAATAGGAGGAAGGAGTGAAGGAAAAAGATTCTCTACAAACACCGCAGACCACAAAAAGAACAGGGTATGTGTGCACAAATACCTGAACAAAATATATGCAAGCATGCATATGCAAATAACGGCACCCCCATGTTTATATGTTAAAAGAGAACAAGGGAAAATCCATTTTTTATTCATATGGAATCTTGATACAATGTTGCAGTTAAATTAATTGTGAAAAACTTGAAAAGAATAACATTTCATAATTGTAGAGCTTAATACAGAGCTACAGTGATGAAAGCTTTGTGGTTCTCACAAAAGGCAGATAACTGAGACTAATGAAATAGAAAAGTAAAGGTACAGTAATATAATGGCTAATCTTGGTTGTCAACTTGACTAAATCTAGAATCAACCCAAGCAGTTGGAATGTCTAATGTCTGTGAAGGCTTCTTTCTTTTCTTTCTTTTCTTTTTTCTTTCTTTCTTTCTTTCTTTCTTTCTTTCTTTCTTTTCTTTCTTTCTTTCTTTCTTTCTTCTTTTTCTTTCTTTCTTTCTTTCTTTCTTCTTCTGCTTTATTGGATCATTTGAGGTGAGAAGGCTTACCCTAAATCTGGCCCATACCTTCATGTAGTAGCCAATATAAAAAGACATGGAAGAAGAAAACTTGCTTTTTGCCTACTTATATTCATTCTCACTGGTAGGGTCATCTGTCCTGCTAGTGAGGCATTCCTTTGTCCTCTAGAAATCCTCCAGAAATCCAGCACCAGACTGGATTTCTCAAACATCCAGCTTCAAGGACTAAACAACTTCCAAATTATCAGCATTTCTATCAGGAAACAGCTATTGTTAGACTAGCCAGACCACAGAATGTAAGCTACTCTAACAAATCATTGCTCTAAAGAGGCTAGAAAGAGTGTAAGACCTAAAGGCAGTGGATGACTCCAAAGAAACATTTACTTATGGACACAGCAGGGCAACTACACATGAACTCACAGCAGTTGTAACAGCATATACCAAACCTGTGCAAGTTCCAGTCATACCAAATCCCAGCATGAAAGAGAGTTGGGCAAACAACCCCACCCAAGGAGTGGAGCTACTGGTAATTGTTAGCTGCTTGGAAATGTAGAAATATCTTTCTCTAAGAATATAGTCACTGGCAAGATAGCCACTTTTCAATGGAAAATTGCACATCCAAAATATTTGGGCATCAAAAATTGATCTTAAAGGATTTAAAAAGAAAAAGGACACAAATTTAGAAAAAGGGAGTGAGTTAGAGAAGAATTAAGGAAGGAAATGAATATGATCAAAACACACTGTATGAAACTTAAAGAACTATTGAAGAATAGGAGTAGGAGAAAGAAGAGAGGAGAGGAGGGAGAAAGGGGAGGGGAAAGGGGTGAGAGGAGGGAGGAGAGGAGAAAAGAGAGGTGGAGAAGAGGAGGAAGAGGAACAAGTGAAAAGAGGAGGCAACCTCAGAAATAAACTATCATCTACATGGTCAAGAACACCAAGACTACTTAATGGGAAAAGACAATCTGGCAGAGTAGTGCAGGAAAAACATAGTATCTCCAAACAAGAAGGATGCCTGAGCCCTTAACCTATACATGAAGGTACTTCAATATAAATCAAAATTCTTACAAGTGAAAGCTAAGCTGCAAAATAACAGAAAAATATTTAGGGGAAACCTAGAAGATAATATAGCTAGAGCTGTGTGTTTCATAGTTGACATAAAACACAACCAAAAAGGAAAAGGCTTCGTCAGAATTAAAATTTTAGACATTTTGTTTAAAGAGACAGCTACAGTGTAAAACCCCTTAGGATCATGTCCTTACCAGGAATATGCTTTGACCATGTGTATACTACCTGGGTGTATTCCCTCTCATGAAGCTGGCCTCAAATGCAATTACCAGTAGTTGGATATCTCCAAAATAGGTATACAACTATTGTACCTTCGTCTATGAACACACCTTGCTGCATAGTCATATTATGGGTTACACAGTACACAGCTAGTTGAGACCATTAATCAGTTTTCTCCCCCAACATCATGTGTAGTCTCATCTTGATATCTCTGTGTCCTAGATAAAGTGTGTGTTATACTAAACAGTCAAAGTCAAGTCTCATCATCTAATTCTGGTTGGTCACAAAGAGCAATAGCTATTATAATCTATATTCTTTGGGGAGCTTTTAGACCCTCTCTGGCCAACCATTTAAATGGGACAGTTATATACTCTTACCCAAATTGCCCAGGAAACAATGAATAAGAGATGTCAGAAAAAATTTAAGAGCAGGAGAATGGGAGTCATTGTCATGAATTGTTTCCATGAAGATTCGACATTGCTGTTGCAGCCATGAACACACAGAAGCTATACATTGTAGCCAGAATTAGGCCTTTCAACCATTCATCAAAAATAGAAGACTTGTCAATGAGACCCTGCCCACTCTAAGGACCCAATGACTGTTTATGCTTGTAGGAGGAGATAGTGTCATTTTTTTTTTTCACATTGTTGATTCCACTGTGGGACTATTGTGAAGAATATTCATGGGAGAAATCAATCCCAACTAAAAAGAGGTAACACTTCATGCTCGTTGTATGATTATTGGAGGGAAAAGGAAAAAGTAAAGTAAAAAGTCAAAGAAAGAAAAATATTGACATTTAAAAGTGTGAGAGATTAGGAGAGCAATCCTGTGGGTGCAATCTCTAGTCCCAACTCCTTGGGAGACTGATATAAGAGAATGACAAGTTCACATCCAGCCTAAGTAGCATGGTGATACCATGTCTCAAAGTTGTCAGAAGCAAGAGGGTGGGATTAATGTAGTTCATGGATATTATGTCTTTCCTGCACCACTGTGCCACACTGCCTTTACTCATTAAGTCATCTTGGTACACATGACCACATAGACCAGATTTTGTTTCTGAGGTCACCTTCCATATCCTTCTTCTTCCTCTCCCTCCTCTTCCTCTTTCCTTGCATAAAAAAATAACCAGGCTCAATTATCAGTACTTGAAACAAACATGAAAGAAAAACAAATGTTGGTAAGGATGTCAAGAAATTATAAACGTGGGGTGGAGGAGTCAATTTGGTTCAGTGTATAAAGGTGCTTACCACTAAACCTTACATTTGTTTTCCATTCCCATGACACATACTAGAAACAGAGATCCTACCTGTTCCAGTTGTCCTTTGACCTCCACGGTCACAAATAAATCAACTATAATTCAATGTTTTCAGAGTGAAAAAGAAATTTAATTTACTAAATTGGTTTTCTCCAGAGTATCCAACTTTGGATATGAAGGGAAAGTCCTGGGAGCACATTGTTCACACAAGCACTTGCCTAGGTGAACTGACATTGGAATGTTTCACTTTTGTGCAAGAAATACAATGTAGAAATAGAAAGCATTTTTGATTCTTGTAAATTTTCCCAACTAACACTCTCTAAAAGAATCATATTCTACTTTATTTCAGCATTTGTCCCAATGGAGAGGTATTAAAATCTATGTTTTTTAAGTTTTATTTTAGTTCACGTGTATGGGTGTTTTTCCTGTATGTATAAAACCCTTCACACATTAATCTACTTATAAGAAACATTCTGGTTTTATGGTTCTGTACAGTAACCAAATCCTGTGTATAGATCCTTCTTATCTCCAACCCAGTTAAACTGATCAATTCCTTTCAAATCTCAAATCTTTAATTTTGCGCATGATATGCTGAAATTCGAATAGGTCATATCACCTCAGTGGCTTCTTTTTATGTCACATCTATATATCTGT
The DNA here is from genome assembly GCA_021653895.1 of Mastomys natalensis. Lineage (NCBI taxonomy): Eukaryota > Metazoa > Chordata > Mammalia > Rodentia > Muridae > Mastomys > Mastomys natalensis. Next base: position 1,839,062 of record JAJTUV010000360.1, on the reverse strand, counting down.
TGTTGCAAATACAATCAAAAGTCTAATAGCTATCACTGAACAGTTTTTATAATACTTGTTTAAGTCTATACAGTAGAGGATGTGAGGCGGGATTTTTGGATCCAGGTCACGTATGCTTTTAATTCCACATATACTGTACAAAGTATTTATATAACCATTCTAGAATGACTGTAGTTAGTAGTTTAGCAGTGGCTGCCTGAGAAAACTATTTTCTGATTCTTGGCTCTGTATTTTTATGAATTGAAAATCTTAAGAAGATATATTACACTGGCCAGCTACCAGAAGCACAGAAAGTAACTTAAGATTCTAGAAGACATCCCCAGAATTCAAAGATATGTTGTAATTCACTCAACAGTTTAAGCGCTAGGTGGCTACATAGCTGAGTGAGATCAGGACTCAAATTTTTCAGTGAAAAAGACAGTGGGAATGGAAGTAGTGTGTGGGTGGAGAACTAACCTTGCATATAAAATGCATAGATGCAGGTCCCAGTACTTTAGCCAATAAAAAAATCAGGAATTATTGGCAAAGACATCAATTTACAAACAGAGATGCATGATATCACCTTACTTCCAGCAGGCTTAAGCAGCCTCCTCTCTACACTTCTGCCATTTGCATTAGTGATGACTTGACATTCTCAGTAACCCCTATCTGATTAAAGAGAAATGTTTCATGGAGCTATTTATTTCTGTTCATATTTCTTTTAAAATCTATTTTTAACCTTTATTGTGTGATCCAATTCCTCTACTTCTAAATGAGCCATTCTATAGGTGAAGCTTTCCACTGCGGTTTTTACTTGGCTTATTTGTTTATTTCCAACACCATTTTTGTTTCCTTTAGCAATTTTTATCTGTGCTCTACATCATGTGTTGATCTCCCCATTTCATTGGAAATCTCTGCATTTGTCCTTTTGGCATATATTCACATATTCCTTGAATTGTTTGAAAATGTTTACAATCATTCTTTGTAATTCTTCTAAGTAATTTCTATAGTTGTCATTATTATAGGATTAGTGATTTGTGAAGAGGAGATGTTGTCTTGATTTATCATGTTTCTGTTTCTCCACTAGGATCTGTATATTTAGAATTAGTTCATTGATAGTTTTTCTTTTGTATTTTTAGTTTAAAAATTCTAGTTATTTTTTTCTTTCAGTGATGGCATTTGCAATATTGAGTAAAAGACTAAGTCCTATGAGGGTTGGAGTTTCCTTTCCCTCTGTGGAAATGGCATTTAGATCCAGAGGCTTCTTCATCTGTCATCTTCCTCTAATTGTTAGGTCTTGTCCAATGTCCTCTAGAGCCTCCTACCTGGTTGTTAAGCTTTTCCTGTGATCTGTGAAATCCTTCAAACATCTGTAGGTGTGTAACAATTCTGGTCCCTAACCTGGTTTCTTAGTTCCCTCTGGAGCTTCTGGAAGATGTGGGGTGTTGTAAGCACTAGCAGCCCTAACGTAGAATCGAATATGATCCCTACTTTTCCACAGAAGCCACTGGGAATTATGGTCCCTTTTATAAAATATCTTCTAATTAGTCCATAATGTTTGCAGTTGTATTAAAATATACATTAAATATTTTCATTATCATACTTTCTCTTTAATAGCATTCAAATATGCTCACACTAGTATTTATTAGTCTCTGACTATACTCAGTCACTATAATTTTCTTCTTCTTTTTTTTAAATATTCTGTGTTTTTATTTGGGGTATGTATATATATAAAAGGCAGGGAATCATGCCATGGTGTGTCTATGAAAATCAAAGTACAACCCTGTGGAGTTGGTTTTCACATTTACATAGATTCTGGCTAAGTAACTCAGATTAGCAGGCTTTTGTCGCAAATGCATTTTTAAGATGAGCCATCATACCAGTTCCCAAGTAGAGTTTACATTATGAGAATACCACCATATTTTTTTCTTTTAGATGTAGATAGTACTGCATAAAGTTAAAAATGGTTTTGTTCACTGTGCTTTTTTCAAACTGAATCCTCTGACATTTGCATGTACCACTTCTATACTTCCTTTGAGACAGAAACGTGCCATGAGGGAAAGGTTGGTATCAGTATCCCCATGTCAGACAGGAAGACTCCTAAACTCTATTGTCCTACTATTTTACCCTGTAAATGCTGCTGTACACAACCACATTGAGCTGCCCTCTTCAGTAATCCTGTCTTACATTCTTATATAAATATTCATAGCACATCAACTACCAAAAAAAAATAATACAGAGTGTCGTTTCTGCAGGATAAGTTAATTTATTTTAAAAACTGAAAAGAATGATAAAGAAGATGCACGTTTGAAAGGGATTGACATTTATTTATGTATTTATTTATTTATTTATTTAGTGACATTTATTTTAATGCTTTAAAATTTAAAGTTAGTTTGTTTCGAGTATACTTGATTGACATAGTTCTTGTGTTTCCAGGGAAGTCTAAACCAGCAACATTACACAAGAAATGTGATAACTATTCAGATGATATGGTTCTTTCAACATCTAGCTCCAGCAAACAAGAGGTTGAAGGTAAAAGCATCACTGTAATACAGACCTGTGAAGTGCTGTGTTCCAGTTGCATTGTTTCTATTTAACTAGTGTACTTAACCTGTGGGCCCTTCCAACAAGCAAACAATGTAAGAACAGCAGGTGTTCCATGATTTTGGTGTCAATAGATAGGTGTGCAGAGGGCTTTGTGGTTCTGTACAGTAAAGCATCCTGTGTGTGGACACCACCCTCTTACAGTTAACCTAAGCAACTTGTAGATGTCCTTCATCTCTCATATGCTTTTAACTTTCTTCGAGATGATTTGAACCAGAAGATATCATAGTTTATTGAGTATCAAATTTATTGAGAAAACTTTGGGTTTTTATTATTACAACATAAATCACTGGAGCTATAAGACCATTGTACATCTCTATTATGTTGTTTATACTTATATGAAACACAGAGAGACTGACTTGGGCATAGAGCTCTGTCAGTAGAGTGCTTGTGCTCCAGGCCTTAGGACCTGAGGTAAGATGCCCAGCACCATGCACACACACAAAAAAGCCACGCACAGTGCCCACGCTCAGGGATGTTGGGGGTTCAGTGACAGAGCCTTTCCCCAAAACCAAGGTGGAGGGCTGGAAAGATGGATCAGTGATTATGAGCATTTGCTGTTCTTCCACTTATAAATTCAGTTCCCAGCACCAATTACAGGCAGTTCACAACTGCTTGTAACCCAGATCCAAGTGATGTGGCACCCTCTCTTGTCTGGTAGGGTGGGAGGGATCCAAACACAAGTAGCATACATAGACATAGACATACACACACACACACACACACACACACCACACGGGGGGGGGGAGGGAGGGAGAGAGAGAGAGAGGAGAAAGGAAGAGAAAGAGACTGCAAATAAATAAATAATTTAAAAGTAAGATGGATAATGATTGAGGAAAATAACTAATATCCAACTTTGGCCAGTACCTGGGAGCCGAGTGGTGTCAGGAGTAAAGGAAAAAAAGAAGAAAGAAAAATGGGCAGTGTGAATGGGGAAATACCTCAGTAAATGGCTTCTAATCCTAAAACGGAATCAGCAGAGACAGTGGTTCCCTGAGACCCACTAACCAGTCTGTTCAAGCTAATCTCTGACCTTTGTGTCAAAGAGAAACCCTGTCTCAAAAGGAACAAAGTAAATAGCGCAGGTGGAATGAGACTCAATGTTCACTGCTAACCACCACTAATGCTCACACATGTAATATGGAAAATATACTGGAACATTTATGCACGTGGACCCACAGCATAAATACACCCACATTCACAACAAATCAATTAGTTAACTGCCTAATTGATTAGCAGGTGTAAGTGATAAGTTGATAATTCTGCCAGTAAGTACATAAAAAAAAAAAAAAAAAAAAAACCTCCATTCTATTAGCCAGCATTAGTCTTTTGATGGACTGAAAATACTACAATATTAAATTATGTATTTCTTTTGGAATTTTTTTTAGAAGCCATTGACAGGCTAAGAACTCACTATGTAGAGCAGACTAATGTTGAACACTTAGAACTCTATCTACTTATGCCCTCAAGGGCTAGGATTAAAGGCCTGTGTCACCATGCTTGGCATGAAATTATATTTTACATGTCAAAACCACAGAACATGATTTAAAGAGACTAGAAAGTGCCCATGAGAATTTCTAAGACATTCTACAAAAATATAAAAGTCAAATTTCAAGTTCTTACAAAGTCTCAAAAGACTATTGTGGTCCTGATAATCTTGTCAAAGTACGACATAAGAAAAATCCTGTTTCATGATTCCAGAACTTATTGCCATGTTACAGAAATGAAAGCATTATGGTTCTGGCATACAGACAGGTGACACTCACACCAGTAAAACAGAAGAGAGATCCCAGAACTAAACTCACCCATCTCTTGCCCACCACAGAGTGAGGAGAGAGCAATCAGCCACACATGGTGCAGGGTAAAAATTAGATATCCTATGGAGATGCATGAAATGGGGGCCCTTAAATTATATTCAAAACCCAACTCAAAATGAATCAAAGACCTATAAGTAAAACTACAAAAATACTAAAATGAAACTTAGTGGAATCCCTATATGATACTTAATTTGCCAATATATTTTTGGATGAAAAACAAAGACCTTTCTTTCTGGGATGGGATCAAGGCTTCAACATTTTGGGATATGTATGTACAAACTAAGCCATATTCTAGCCCGATCCCTCCATTCTTGCACTGTATTTTCTACTGTGGAAATGAACCCTTCTGTTGAAAAGACTGACATAGACAAAATAATCGTGAACAAACTAGGGACTTCAACTACAACTTAAATTTTACATTTTAGTCTCTTCTGGTCTAATTTATTTTCCTACTGATTTTTAGAGTTACTTCTCTGACCTTTATCTGTAGCATTTCTATTGTTTATGAGATGAATTTCTGTGTTTAGGAAGCCTGGCATCACACTCCATATGTAGGAATGCTGCCAGGCTGGTACCCTTTCCCCTGCCTCACTCTCCCAAGTGCTGGGATCCCCGGGCTGAATCAACATCATAATATTCTTTTATAGCACATCAACTACCAAGCAAAGGTAGCTCAGACAGAATCTCTTTGTGCTGGTTACACTGCTTGATGTAGGTTACTGAACACTTCAAGGGAAGCTAGGGTTTTGGAGAAGATTAAGGATTATTTAAAATATTAAAACTTGAAATTATTTGATTGCTAGTATCATCCACTAATGTTCTTATCTTTCAGGGCAACCTAAGCCTGAAAATGTAGACAAGAAAGGTTTTGATGATTCATACAGTCTGAAAATTCCAACACCTCCCATAAAGAAGCATATACTAAAAGGTACTGAAATACCTGTTATATAGATATGTGAAACAGAGCTCTGTTCCGTTCCAACTATTTCTATTTACAAGAATCTACAACTGGTCAGCTCCTCCAACATACAGCTGACATTGCAAGCCTTGTGTACATTCTCGTGCGTTTCCTGTGAAAACACACACTGTTGGAGGAATTTTTGTTTCTGTACACTAATAGCATCCTGCACACAGATGCCCTTTACCTCTAACCCAGGTGAATTCTTGTCTCAAACTCTTAGTATTTTCCCTGATATTCTCCAGTGTGGATATATGGCACATCAGTAGTTCCTTTTAAAGTCATCTTTACATTTCTGTTGTAAACACAATGGAGTTATAAATATTGTTGCATACATTTTTAGGAAGCTACTTAGATTTCTATGAGTAGTTTTTAAAAGGGATTGTTAAATTAACAGCATATATAATCTTTTAATTTTAATAGGCATTACAAATAATTTCCAAAAAATATAGTTAGCAGATTTGCCAGTGTACATTACAAACCCAGTATTATATCCACAACTAGACTTTATATGGACTGAAAATAAGACAGACATTAAAATACTGATATATGTCAAAAATCCTGAAAATGATAAAAAAAAAAAAAAAAAGACTCAGGAAAATTTCTATCAAATGTTGAAAGATCACTGACTGAAATAGTAAAGTCCACTTTAAAATTATTACAGAATATACATTCCATAAAGTACATATTACAACATTACAAACTTTATGGTTCTGGCATACACAGAGGTGACTGTAGACTACCAAAAAAAGCAAAAAGATACCAGCAGTTAACTCACACCTGTGCTGCCAAGGCACCAAAACTATTCAGTGTGATAAGGCATTTCACCATATATGGTGCAAGGAAAACCAGATATTATGAAGCTGAATGATGGAGCACCTCAGTTTAGCCTAAATTAGTTTCAAAAGTGAACTCAGAATGAATAAAACCCTGTAAGAGTCAAACTACAAAACTATTAGAAGATATAGAAGAAACCCTACATGATATTGGGTTTGATGATGTCTTTAGGGATGACATAAAAGACACAATTTAAAATAAAAATATAGTAAATTTGGCTCTATGGGAGTTTTAAAAATGTTTACCTCAAAGTGTCAGAGACTTTTTGAAGTAACATGTAATAAAGAAAATATTTAAAAGAAAAACCATAAAGAGCAACTCACAGGATGAGGAAAATTTTCCAATTTTATGCCTGATTAAAGATTAAATATCTAAAATATATTTATAGAGCTATAAAACTTGTTTTAGTTACTTTTCCTATTGCTCAGATGAAATTCCCCAATAAAGGCAACTTAAAGGAGAAAGGTTTGCATTTGGCTCACAGTTGAAGCCAGTCTACTAAGAAATTCAAGGCAACAGGAGCCTGGGGCAGCTGCTTCTATTGTATCTAAGACAAGAAGCAGATAGTACTGGATACAGCTCACTCCTCAGTTTCTTTTCTCCATTTAACACAGTCCAAGGTCCCAGGCCAGAACTTATACCACTCCAATAAGTATAAACAAGTCATATCTAGGTAACCATCTTCCATCATGATCACGGTTAACACTGACAATCACAGCACCACCTTTTGTCAACTTGACACCCAAACATGTGAATTTAATCATAACCTTTTACCCCTTCTCAGCAAATTCTCATGATCCTCTGCTAGCAGAATTACAATTCAAGATCCAAAGCTCCTATAATCTTTAGCAAGTAGAGTAGGTTAGAGGTCCAAAATCTACATTGTCACCTGAGACTCAAGACAGTTTCTATGTGCTCCCTAGAGTAAAAATCCTGTAACATATGTTCATTACAGCACCAAAATATATCCCAACCAAAGCTGGACCAAAATATAGCAGGGAAAGCACCAAATCTAGCAGCTCTATGTTCAGCACTGAGGACTCATAATGAAATAATCTGAGCTTCAGAAGGCCTCAGTGCCCCTACTCCTCCAGTCCTGCTGTCTGCAGCACATTATCTCTTGATTGGGATGGCTTCATTCCATGCCTGCAGCTTTCCTCAAGAGACAGCTCACAGGCCTGGCATCCCTAATATCCTGGATTTTTCACTGCAATGTGGGATCTACCTTTATAGCTTCATACAATGTCCTGTTGGGACCTCATTACATGGATTCTGATGCTGCAACATGTTGCCTGGCCACAGCTGCTCTTTAAAACTGTGGACCAGGAGTTTGTGAACCCATGTTTTTGCAAAGTCGGTGCCTGCCAAACAAGTACCATAGTGTTGCCAGGTTATAGTCCCAGACAGAGAATCAGTCTGACTTCTTTGCACCACAGATATAATAGTCTCTGCCTGCTGACCCTGGAGAAACACAGCCATAGGCACTTGCCTTCAAAGAGTAAGGAACCCCTTCTGTTGAGATACTTTTTCTTTCATATACACTTGGTTCTTCCCTGGGTAGAGGATCCAGTGGATTTTGCTGTCAGGACACCTTCCCTATTATCCCTGCTCAGCACAGAAAGTTTCTCCTAAGTAGTGCTTATCTATCTCTTGAGCAATCACAGCTGCTGCTCTCTAGACTCACACCCTAATATCCTACTTCTGAAAATTTTCTTTGCCTAAAAAATTAGTTCATTCTTTCTAAATTCAACTTTACCCACATTCCCAGGGCTTGAGAATAATTAAAATAAATTATTGACTAACAAACGTGGCCCCTATCCATGTTCCTGGTATACTATTTGCTCCCTTCTCAAAATTCTTGAGCAAGTTTTCCACTGTCCTCAATTCTCTTAACATTGTTTTTTTTTTTCCAAGCTCCCACCACAAAGTCTCATTATGGTCTGTTTATAGGGGTTCTCTAGTCCAAAGTTCCAAATTCTTCCACATTCTTTCTATAAACCACTTCAAAAGTTGTAAAACCACATGGTAAGGCTTTTTTTCTTTAAAAAAAAAAATTGTTATTGACTCTTTGTGACTTTAACATTATGTACCCCAATTTCACATATCTACCCCTTCCCCTAGTACCCACGCTCCTACCTTGAAACCTCCCTTCCCTACAAAGAAGAAAAAAAAAAAAAACTCATACAAACTGTAGTGTGTCACAGTGTGTCCCACAGTATACCCTTTGTCCATACTTCTTTGCTTGCAAATGTAGAATGCAATGGTACAAGGCCTCTGGTTTCTGCTACATTTTCAATAGTGGAACCATACATCTCTAATATCCGGTTATTGCCCTATGTCATGGACAGCCTGTAGTTTTTGGACTATAGATTGGTACCTTAATACACTGCAGTATTTCATCAATAAGTAGATATTGGGTATGGAGCAATTCAAAGTCCTGGATCTGGGCCTAAGAGGTATTTGAGCTGGTCAGACCGTCAACTCTCCTGTACCCACACCACCAGGATGAGGTCTCCTGCCCTGATCTACCTGACCCATCCAATGTCTCAGTCACCAAAGAGCAGACCCAGATCTCCAGCTCTCCAGCTCTCATGCCCTCAGGATTGGCTCACCAAAACCACACCATCAGTGCCAGTTCTACTGTGCTGCCCAGGATGGGTGCAGGGCCAGTTCTCCCTAGTACCACAGTGGCAAGGGGGTAAGATGACACTCTAGCTCTCATTCCTAGGAGCCTGCTTACCAGCAATACCTGTAACCAGGACTACCTCTGCCTTGCTGCACAGGCAAGGTGCAGGGCCAACTCTCTCAAGTGTCGCAGCCAGTGAGGGACAGGGACAGTTTCCCTACTCTCAGGACCCCAAGGTCAACTCTTCCTGCATGACATAGTGGTGAAGGATGAGGGAAAAGAGGACATCTATCCCTTGTCCACTCCACTTCACAACTGATAACAGGAATGGTAAGTCCTCTCATGCTCACATCTTCAGGATCAGCTCAACCACAAACCCCATATCCAGGGCCAGCCTTACCGTGCTTCCCAGGCAACCTGCAAGGAATGCTCTCCTGAGCATTGCAGAAGTTGAAGGGCAAAGCCAACTCTCTCACCCTTGCAACCACACAGCCAGACTTCCTTCCTGCCAAAGGTGGTAAGGCACAAGGATGGGAGAGGCATCTCTCCTTTGCCCACACTCCCCATGTGAGGAGCCAGCTCTCCCATGATCACATCACCAGGCCCACACACATTAGGGTCAGCTCTATTGTGCTGCCAGGCAAGATACAAGGCCTGCTCTCCCAAGTTGCTGCAGCCCATGATGGGCAAGAACAGACCTCCTGATCTCATGAACCCAGGGCCAGCTCTCCCATGATGTCCAGGCAAGGAATTAGGGCACAGCCTTCAGACACCAAAATATTTCCAACCATCAACAAAACCCAGACTAGGGACAACTGCCTGGACTTTGGTGCTAACAGAGTCCTGCTGCTGTGGGGACCCAGATGTGGCCACCACTGCCAACACAGGCTAGTACCCTGCCATAGTTCCAGGTAGCTTTCACCACCTACTCATATTGGGCTGTTCCTCACTACCCTCAAGTGTCCAGTTCTTCCTCTTCATTGTGCCCTCAGCCTTCAGTTTCTCTTTCTCTTCCATTTTTCCATCACTTACTTGGTTCTCTTCTCTTAGTGATACCCAGGGTCTCTGAGTATATAGGGTTATCTTAGGAATGATCTCAGGAATGCTTTCCCCTACCTGAGCATTATGCCTCCAGGCAGGGGTCATCTCAGACATGGCCTACCCACAGCCAGGCCTGTGCAGCACCAGAATGATGGTCATCTCAGGCTCGCTCTCTGTCCAGGGCCTGCATGGCACCTTAGGCTACTAAGAATTCAATTTTCACAGGTCAGAACACTGAGTGTAGACATATCACTCTCCTTTAAGCCACCTACTAAGGCACACATGACACAGCAGACACATCTGCAGCACCTCTAGAAGAAGCACGGTCAGGCTTTTGAAGCAATGACCCCCCAGTCCTGGTTCAAATTCTTATCTTTCTTTTTCCCAAAAAGAGCAACTTAAGGTAGAAAGGGTGTATTTGATTATATTGGCTCACAGTTCAACTATACAGACCATCATGAAGGGCAAATCAAGATGGCAGTGGTTTGTGACAATGCACTCAAAATCACAAAAAGTGATGAGTATATGATGCTGCTCAGTTTCTTTCTCCATGTGTAGAGACCAACACAGGTATTGGTGCTACCTACAATGGGTGACTATCCCATCTTAACTAAATAATCAAGATAATCCCCACAATCATACCAAGAGTCCTACCTCCTAGGTGATACTAGATACTGTCAAGTGGACAATTAACATTAATCATAACACTCAACAAGAAACTTAAGTAAAAGCCAGGAAACTCTATTCTAATAGCTATTTCTCCTGGTGAAATATTACAAGTAACTGATATATACAATATGATAAATATCACCCATGATTAGAAAATCAACCACAAATTGAAGTTATAATACCTCATAACTATTATATGGCTATATCAGGAAGGAGAGGAGAAATGGAGGAATAAGTAAAATAAAGAAAACTTTGTCATTTTCAGGACAGAGGGAGAAAAAGAGAGAGAGAGAGAGAGAAAAAGAGAAAGAGAGAGAGAGAGAGTTAGATAGAACATTCCTGTGGGTACAGCTTTTTGAGAATCTGAGGCAAGATTACAAATTCACAGCCAGCCTGGGCAACATGGCAATAGCTTGTCTCAAAGTTTTCAGTATCAAGAAGTGGAATGAATATAATTGAGGAATGGCGTACTTGTCACGTATAGAATATACACTCAGTTTCACTCCTCAGTAATTCAAAATAAAATACTGTGACACACATGCCCTGTCCATTAAATAACTCATTGTGTGTGGAACAGAAATGATGTTAGAATCAATCATGAGAGAGGAGAGGGGAAGGGAGAAGAGGATGGGAGGGATGGAGAGAAGGAGGGAGAGAGGGGGATCCAAAGAAATTGGACTTTTGTTCTACAAACACCAACCAATTGCCATGAAATATGACTCAAGAGCCCTTCTCCATCCATGCTGGGGTTTTTGTTGATTTGATCTTGCATAGGTTTTAAGTACATGATTACAATATTTTTAAGCATAGGCCACTGTAAATTCATATGTGTAGCAAAGGCCCTGTTATACCAAGTTTAAAAAAAAAAAAAAAACTTGGTACAGGGGTCCATTAAATTTGGCTATTATAATACGTCCTTTTTTACCTTCAAAATGATCTCTAAGTAGCAAGAGGAGAGAGTGTGGTTTACAGGTCACATTTAGAAGTGGACACTCTAGTCTCATATATTCTTCATATTGTCCAGTCATGGTTCTCTGTATTAATGGCCAAATGCTGCAGCAAAATGGAGGTCTTCTGGTAAGAGTTAAAAAAAATGCATTAAACTGTGGTTAAGGATAAAGACTTTAGGGTAGTTTATTTCTGTCTCCACTTAAGAAATAATAGTACTAGGTTCTCCCCTATGAGTCAGGCAGCTGTGAGTTCTTGACCCAGTTACTAATGCTGGAAATTAGTTTTATCTTGTGGAACAGGTTTTAAATCCAGGCAGAAAGTGGTTGTTATTTCTATTACATCCATGTCACTATTGTACCAGTAGGCAAAATTTTTCAAGACAGTTGTTACTGTGGCTTACAGGATCCATACCTGAGTAAGTCTGTTCATTACTTCTCTCCCCAGGAGTGTATGGATAGCTGACTCCCCTTTCCCTTTTGATATATCCTGTTCCATCACTCCCCTTTTCCTGCTTCAAATCATCTGAATTCTATCGCCTGCACTTGAGATGTAGCCCCTATAGCACCATACTAAAAGTTCCCTGACTTCTATGTATTGCATTTTCAAAACTGATCTAAAGATGTAAATCTAGAATCTACATATGAATGATAACATGTAGTATTTTTCTTTCTGAAGCAAGTGACTAAACAGACATCTTAAAAGAAGAAAATGGATGAGAATATTTGCAAACATATATTTTTTTAAACAATCAATATTCTTTGCCATCAAGAAAGTAAACTTAATCTGTTTGGAAACTCCTTCTCACCTAAGTCAGAATGGTTACAGTTCAGTTGAAAAAAAAAAAAAAAGAAGACAGCAAATATTGGCCCAGACATGCACAAAGTCATTAGTCTAAAAATTCACTTAGTAGTTGTTAGAAATGCAAACTGCTATAGCCACTGTGGAAATCACTGTGAAGTTTCCTAAAAGAAACTAACTAGATTTACATTATGATCTACCTTTGCCACTCTTGGTTGTGTTCACAAATAACTGCATCCTACTACAGAGATATTTACACATTCACAATTATGCTGCCATTTCCAATAACCAGAAAATGAAAACAGCCTACATGTCCCACTGTGGCAAAATGAAAGTACATACAGAAGGTATTTGTGCTGGCTAAGTCACTTAGTCTAAATACCTGAAGACAGCTGTAAGAGACTCAGCTTTAAAAATATGGTTATGGTAATTTTTGACTTTTTAAGAATTAAAATCAGTATATTTTGAGCCATCATCATGGTGTACTTCATCAATCCTAGCACCCACATATAGAGGTGGCAGTTTGTGCCTTGGAGGGCATTATGACCAACAAAGTGACTTCTATGTATGGCAGGGCTGGATAAAAAGATTCAATCTCAATAAAATAAAATTAGTTTATTTCTAGTATCCTTTGAGTGACATTGTTCTTGTGTTTCCAGGGCAATCTATATCTAGAACATTATACAATAAAGGTTTTGACCTTCCAAACAATCTGGTTCTTTCACTATCTGACTTCAGCACACAAGAAGATGAAGGTATAACTGTATTATAGACATATGAAATGAAACTCTGTGTTCCAGTTGCATTGTTTCTATTCACTAGTGTACTTAATCTGTGGGCCCTTCCCACAAGCAACCAATGTAAGAACAGTAGATGTTCCATGATTTCAATGTAAATAGATAGGTGTGAGACGGCTTTGTGGTTCTATACAGTAAAGTATCCTGTGTGTGGATACCACCCCCCTTACAGTTAACCCAAGCAATTTGGTAGATTTCTTTCAGCTTTTATCCGTTTAACTTTCTGTGAGATGATCTAAAACAGACAATGTCATAGTTTATTGAGTATCTTATTTATTGAGAAACCCTTGGGTTTTTATTATTACAACCCAAATCAGTGGAGCATTAACACCATTGTACATCTCTACTACATTGTTTATATTTATATAAAACATGGAAGGGCTGGGCTAGGCTGGGCATAGCGCTCTGTCAGTAGAGTGCTTGTGCTCCAGGCCTTAGGACCTGAGGTAAGATGCCCAGTACTACACACACACACACACACCACACACACAAAGCCACGCACAGTGCCCATACACAGGGATACTGGCCAACAAATCTAGTCATATTGATGAGCTCAGGGTTCGGTGAGAGAGCTTTTCCCAAAAACCAAGGTGGAGGGCTTGAAAGATGGCTCACCGATTTTGAGTATTCCCTGTCCTTCCACTTATAAATTCAATTCCCAGCACCAATTACAGGAAGCTCACAACAGTTTGTAACTCCACATCAAAGGGATGTGACACCTTCTTCTTGTCTGGAAGGGAGTGAGGGATCCAAACTCAAGTGGCATACACAAACACCAGACACACACACACACTCACACACTAATACACACACACACACAGAATGAGGGAGATATTAAGAGTGAAAGGGAAAGAGAGAGAGAGGACAAATGAATAAATAATCTTAAACTAACATAGATAATTGAGGAAGTTACCTGACATCCACATTTGGCCAGTATCGGGGTGCAGAGGAGTGTCAGGAGTAAAGGAAAAAGGAAGAAAGAAAAATGGGAAGTGTGAATGGGGAGATAGCTCAGTAAATTCCTTCTAATCCTAAAACTGGATCAACAGAGACAGTGGATCCCTGAGGCCCACTAACCAGTCTGTTCAAGCTAATCTGTGAGTTCTGTGTTAAAGAGAAACCCTGTCTCAAAAGGAACAAAGGGAATAGCACAGGTGGAATGAAACTCAATTTTCATTTTTCACTGGCAACAACCACTCATGCTCACACATGTAATATTGAAAATATACTGGAGCTTCTTCTTCGGGAAAACACCAAATGGCGGATGACGCTGGTGCAGCGGGAGGACCCGGAGGACCGGTGGCCCAGGATTAGGAGGCCGCGGTGGCTTCCGCTGAGGATTCGGCAGAGGTCTTAGGGGCGGTCGTGGGCGAGGCCGTGGCCGTGGGCGAGGCCGCGGGGCTCGTGGAGGAAAAGCTGAAGACAAGGAGTGGATCCCTGTCACCAAGCTGGGCCGCCTGGTTAAGGACATGAAGATCAAGTCCTTGGAGGAGATCTACTTGTTCTCCCTGCCTATTAAGGAGTCTGAGATAATTGACTTTTTCCTGGGTGCATCCCTAAAGGATGAGGTTCTGAAGATTATGCCACTGCAGAAGCAGACTCGGGCTGGCCAGCGGCCAGGTTCAAGGCTTTTGTCGCTATTGGGGACTACAATGGTCACGTTGGTCTTGGTGTTAAGTGCTCCAAGGAAGTTGCCACTGCCATCCGAGGGGCCATCATCTTGGCTAAGCTCTCCATTGTCCCTGTGCGGAGAGGCTACTGGGGGAACAAGATTGGCAAGCCCCACACTGTACCTTGCAAGGTGACAGGCCGCTGTGGCTCTGTGCTGGTGCGTCTCATCCCTGCCCCTAGAGGCACTGGCGTTGTCTCTGCTCCTGTGCCCAAGAAGCTACTGATGATGGCCGGCATAGACGACTGCTACACTTCAGCCAGGGGCTGCACTGCCACCCTGGGTAACTTTGCCAAGGCCACCTTTGATGCCATCTCCAAGACCTACAGCTACCTGACTCCCGACCTCTGGAAGGAGACTGTGTTCACCAAGTCTCCTTATCAGGAATTCACTGACCATCTTGTGAAGACCCACACCAGAGTCTCTGTTCAGAGGACCCAGGCTCCAACTGTGGCTACCACATAAGGGTTTTTATACAAGAAAAATAAATGAATTAAATCTGCTAATTAAAAAAAAAAAAAGAAAGAAAATATACTGGAACATTTATGTATGTGGAGCCACAGCATAAATACACCCACATTTGAAACATATCAATTAGTTAACTACCTAATTGATTAGAGCATACAAGTGATAAGTTGATAATTCTGCCAGTAAGAACATAAAAAGAAGAAAAATAGCCTAACTTTTTTTTATTAGACAGCATTAGTCTTTTGATGGACTGAAAATACTAACAGTATTAAATCATGTATTTCTTTACGGATTTTTTTTGTTAAGGGTCTCACTACATAGCCATTGACAGGCTAAGAACTCACTATGTAGACTAGACTGGCCTTGAACTCACAGAGTTCTACCTTCTTGTCCCTCAAGAGCTAAGATTAAAGTCTTGTGTCACCATGCATGGCATAAAATGATACTTTACATGTCAAAACAACAGAACATGATTTAAAGAGACTGCAAAGTCACCATGAGAATTTCTAAGACATTCTACAGAAATAAAAAGTCCATTTTCAAGTTCATACAAAGTCTCTAAAGAGTCTTGCCAACGAACCAAGTAAGAAGAATTCTGCTTCTTGATTCCAGAACTTATTGCCATGTTACAGAAATGAAAGCATTATGGTTCTGGCATACAGACAGGTGACACTCACACCAGTAAAACAGAAGAGAGATCCTAGAACTAAACTCACCCATCTCTTGCCCACCACAGAGTGAGGAGAGAGCGATCAGCCACACATTGTGCAGGGTAAAAATTAGATATCCTATGCAGATGCATGAAATGGGGGCCCTTAAATTATATTCAAAACCCAACTCAAAATGAATCAAAGACTTATAAGTAAGATCTGAATTACAAAAATACTAAACTAAAACTTAGTGGAATCCCTATATGATACTTAATTTGCCAATATATTTTTGGATGAAAAACAAAGACCTTTCTTTCTGGGATGGGATCAAGGCTTCAACATTTTAGGATATGTATGTACAAACTAAGCCATATTCTAGCCCGATCCCTCCATTCTTGCACTGTATTTTCTACTGTGGAAATGAAACCTTCTGTTGAAAAGACTGTCATAGACAAAATAATCGTGAACAAACTAGGGACTTCAACTACAACTTAAATTTTACATTTTAGCCTCTTCTGGTCTAATTTATTTTCCTACTGATTTTTAGAGTTACTTCTCTGACCTTTATCTGTAGCATTTCTATTGTTTATGAGATGAATTTCTGTGTTTAGGAAGCCTGGCATCACACTCCATATGTAGGAATGCTGCCAGGCTGGTACCCTTTCCCCTGCCTCACTCTCCCAAGTGCTGGGATCCCCGGGCTGAATCAACATCATAATATTCTTTTATAGCACATCAACTACCAAGCAAAGGTAGCTCAGACAGAATCTCTTTGTGCTGGTTACACTGCTTGATGTAGGTTACTGAACACTTCAAGGGAAGCTAGGGTTTGGAGAAGATTAAGGATTATTTAAAATATTAAAACTTGAAATTATTTGATTGCTAGTATCATCCACTAATGTTCTTATCTTTCAGGGCAACCTAAGCCTGAAAATGTAGACAAGAAAGGTTTTGATGATTCATACAGTCTGAAAATTCCAACACCTCCCATAAAGAAGCATATACTAAAAGGTACTGAAATACCTGTTATATAGATATGTGAAACAGAGCTCTGTTCCGTTCCAACTGTTTCTATTTACAAGAATCTACAACTGGTCAGCTCCTCCAACATACAGCTGACATTGCAAGCCTTGTGTACATTCTCGTGCGTTTCCTGTGAAAACACACACTGTTGGAGGAATTTTTGTTTCTGTACACTAATAGCATCCTGCACACAGATGCCCTTTACCTCTAACCCAGGTGAATTCTTGTCTCAAACTCTTAGTATTTTCCCTGATATTCTCCAGTGTGGATATATGGCACATCAGTAGTTCCTTTTAAAGTCATCTTTACATTTCTGTTGTAAACACAATGGAGTTATAAATATTGTTGCATACATTTTTAGGAAGCTACTTAGATTTCTATGAAGTAGTTTTTAAAAGGGATTGTTAAATTAACAGCATATATAATCTTTTAATTTTAATAGGCATTACAAAATAATTTCCAAAAAATATAGTTAGCAGATTTGCCAGTGTACATTACAAACCCAGTATTATATCCACAACTAGACTTTATATGGACTGAAAATAAGACAGACATTAAAATACTGATATATGTCAAAAATCCTGAAAATGATAAAAAAAAAAAAAAGACTCAGGAAAATTCCTATCAAATGTTGAAAGATCACTGACTAAAATAGTAAAGTCCACTTTAAAATTATTACAGAATATACATTCCATAAAGTACATATTACAACATTACAAACTTTATGGTTCTGGCATACACAGAGGTGACTGTAGACTACCAAAAAAAGCAAAAAGATACCAGCAGTTAACTCACACCTGTGCTGCCAAGGCACCAAAACTATTCAGTGTGATAAGGCATTTCACCATATATGGTGCAAGGAAAACCAGATATTATGAAGCTGAATGATGGAGCACCTCAGTTTAGCCTAAATTAGTTTCAAAAGTGAACTCAGAATGAATAAAACCCTGTAAGAGTCAAACTACAAACTATTAGAAGATATAGAAGAAACCCTACATGATATTGGGTTTGATGATGTCTTTTAGGGATGACATAAAAGACACAATTTAAAATAAAAATATAAGTAAATTTGGCTCTATGGGAGTTTTAAAAATGTTTACCTCAAAGTGTCAGAGACTTTTTGAAGTAACATGTAATAAAGAAAATATTTAAAAGAAAAACCATAAAGAGCAACTCACAGGATGAGGAAAATTTTCCAATTTTATGCCTGATTAAAGATTAAATATCTAAAATATATTTATAGAGCTATAAAACTTGTTTTAGTTACTTTTCCTATTGCTCAGATGAAATTCCCCAATAAAGGCAACTTAAAGGAGAAAGGATTGCATTTGGCTCACAGTTGAAGCCAGTCTACTAAGAAATTCAAGGCAACAGGAGCCTGAGGCAGCTGCTTCTATTGTATCTAAGACAAGAAGCAGATAGTACTGGATACAGCTCACTCCTCAGTTTCTTTTCTCCATTTAACACAGTCCAAGGTCCCAGGCCAGAACTTATACCACTCCAATAAGTATAAACAAGTCATATCTAGGTAACCATCTTCCATCATGATCACGGTTAACACTGACAATCACAGCACCACCTTTTGTCAACTTGACACCCAAACATGTGAATTTAATCATAACCTTTTACCCCTTCTCAGCAAATTCTCATGGTCCTCTCCTAACAGAATTACAATTCAAGATCCAAAGCTCCTATAATCTTTAGCAAGTAGAGTAGGTTAGAGGTCCAAAATCTACATTGTCACTTGAGACTCAAGACAGTTTCTATGTGCTCCCTAGAGTAAAAAATCCTGTAACATATGTTCATCACAGCACCAAATATATATCCCAACCAAAGCTTGACCAAAATATAGCAGGGAAAGCACCAAATCTACAGCTCTATGTCCAGCACTGAGGACACATAATGAAATAATCTGAGCTTCAGAAGGCCTCAGTGCCCCTACTCCTCCAGGGGAGGATATGGCAGGGCTGGATAAAAAGATTCATTTTCAATAAAATAAAATTAGTTTATTTCTAGTATCCTTTGAGTGACATTTTTCTTGTATTTCCAGGGCAATCTATATCTAGAACACTATTCGATTTAGGTGTTGGCCTTCCAAATAATCTGGTTCTTTCAACATCTGATGCCAAGAAACAACAGCTAAAAGTTAAAGGTATAACTATAATATAGATGTGTGAAATAAAACTGTGTTCCAGTTACATTGTTTCTGTTTACTAGTGTACATAACCTGTGGGCCCTTCCCACAAGCAACCAACGTAAGAACAACAGATGTTCCATGATTTCAATGTAAATAGATAGGTGTGAGAGGGCTTTGGGGTTCTGTACAGTAAAGTATCCTGAGTGAGAACACCTGCCTTACAGTTAACCCAAACAATTTGGTAGACTTCTTTCAGCTTTCATCCGTTTAACTTTCTGTGAGATTATCTAAAACAGAAGGTATCATAGTTTATGAGTATCTCATTTATTGAGAAACCTTTGGGTTTTTATTATTACAACCCAAATCAGTGGCACTATAATATCATTGTACATCTCTATTATGTTGTTTATACTTATATAAAACACAGATGGTCTGGCCTAAGCATAGAGCTCTGTCAGTAGAGTGCTTGTGCTCCAGGTCTTAGGGCCTGAGGTAACATGCCCAGTACTACACACACACACAGACACACAAACCATGCACAGTGCCCACACTTGGGGATGTTGGCAAGTTCAGTGACAAAGCCTTTCCCAAAAACCAAGGTGGAGGGCTGGTAAGAGGGATAGATCACTGATTTTGAGTATTTGCTGTTCTTCCACTTATAAATTCAATTCCCACCACCAATTACAGTCAGCATACAACTGCTTGAAATTATAGATCTAAGGCATGTGACACCTCTTCTTGTCTGGTCAAGTGGGAAGGATGAAAACACAATTGGTATACACAGACACACACACACACACATACATGCACAGGGAGAGGTGGAGAGGGAGAGAGGGAGAGACAGAGACAGAGACAGACAGAGACACAGAGAGAGGGGGGATGGAGGGAGGGAGGGAGGGAAGGAAGGAGAGATGAGAAAAATACCTGACATATATCTTTGGCCAGTACCGGGGTCAAAGTGGTGTCAGGAGTAAAGAGAAAGAGGAAGAAAAAAAAATGGGCAGTGTAAATGGGGAGATAGCTCAGTAAATGGCTTCTAATCCTAAAACTGGATCAGCAGAGACAGTGGATCCCTGAGGCTCACTAACCAGTCTGTTCAAACTAATCGGTGAGTTCTGTGTCAAAGAGAAATCCTGTCTCAAAAGGAACAAAGTAAATAGCACAGGTGGAATGAGACTCAATGTTTACTGCTAACCACCACACATGCTCACACATGTAATATTGAAAATATACTGGAACATTTATGCAAGTGGACTGACAGCATAAATACACCCATATTCACAACAAATCAATTTGTTAACTACCTAATTGATTAGAGTATGTATTGATAAGTTGATAATTCTGCCAGTAAGTATATAAAAAGAAAAAAAAAAAAAAACTCTACCTCCTTTCTATTAGGCAGCATTAGTCTTTTTTTTTTTTTTTTTTTTTGGTTTTTTGGTTTTTTTTTTTTTTGGTTTTTGGTTTTTTTTTGTTTTTTTTTTTTGTTTTGTTTTTTTTGGTTTTTCAAGACAGGGTTTCTCTGTATAGCCCTGGCTGTCCTGGAACTCACTCTGTAGACCAGGCTGGCCTCGAACTCAGAAATCCCTGCCTTGCCTGCTCCAAGTGCTGGGATTAAAGGCGTGTGCCACCACCGCACGGCTTAGCATTAGTCTTTTGATGGACTGAAAATACTAACAATATTAAATTATATATTTCTTTTGAGATTTTTTTTTTTGAGAAGGGTCTCACCACATAGCCAAGGTCAAGAATTCACTATGTAGACCAGACTAACATTGAACACAAAGAGCTCTACCTACTTATGCCCCTCAGGGGGCTAGGATTAAAGGTCTGTATTACCATGCCTGGCATGAAATTATATGTTACCTGTTAAAACCACAGAACATGATTTAAAGAAACTGCAAGGTCCCCATGAGAATTACAAAGATATTCTACAGAAATAGAAAAGTCCATTTTCAAGTTCTTACAAAGTCTCTAAAGACTGTGGTGGTCAAAATAATCTTGTCAAAGTACCAAGTAAAAAGAATCCTGTTTCATAGTTCTAGAACTTATTCTAAAGATACAGAAATGAAAGCATTATGGTTCTGTCATAGAGAGAGATCACACTCAGACCAGTAAAACATAAGAGAGATCCCAGAACTAAACTCACCTCTATGCTCAACCACAGAGTATGGAGAGAACAGTCAGCCACAGGTGGTGCTAGGTAAATTAGATATCCTATGCAGAAGCATAAAATGAAGGCCCTTAAATTATGCTCGAAACCCAACTCAAAATGAATCAAAGACCTATAAGTAAGATCTAAACTACAAAAATACTAAAATAAAATTTATCCAAAATTTTGTGATACTTAATTTGCCAATATGTTTTTGGATGATCATCCAAGAGCTTTCTGTGTATCTAAAGATAAGTGATCTTGAACATCTGATCTTCCTACCTACACTTCCCAAATGCTGGCACTGCAGTAGCACATCACCACACTCTGGTTATGCTGTACCAGGAATTCCTTCAGGTCTTCCTATATCCTAGGCTCAACCACACTCCCATGCTCTCCCTCTTCTCGCACTGTATTTTCCATTGTGGGAATGTCATCTTGTATTCCGAACATAAGTATAGTTCCATATAGAGATTACTATCACTGAAAATTTACATTTTAACTACTCATAGTTTTGTTTATTGTCCTACTAATTTTTTAAGAGTTATTTTCTGACATTTTTAGCACTTGGTTTTTTTTTTTAATGTTTTCACGTTTTATTGGTTTTAAATGTGTATGAGTGTATTGTGTGCATGTATATGGGTACATCATGTGCATGCCTGGTGCCTGTGGAGATCAAAAATTGGAACTTGAGTTACAGATCATTGTGAGCCACCATGTGGGTGCTGGGAATCCAATCTGGATTCTCTTGAGGAGCATCCAGTGTTCTTAAACACTGAGCCGTTGCTTCCACTTCCTTTTTGATTTTTGAGACAGGGGTGCTGTGTTTAGGAAGGCTGGTGTCATACTCCAAGAAGACAGCCAATACCCATCTCTCTGCCTTAGCCTCCCAAGTGTTGAGACCAGGGGTGTACACTAACATCATAATGAATACTCTTGAACAGCACATCAACTAGCAGGCAAGGGTAGCTCAGACAGAATCCATTTGTGCTGATTATACTGCTTTATATAGATTATTATATACTTAGAAGGGAGCTGTGCTTTAATGGAGATTGAAATTTAAGTCTTTAAAATTTTCAATTATTTAATTGCTATTACCATCCACTAATGTTCTCATTTTTTCAGGTCAGCCTAAGCCTGAAAACTCTGATGAAAAAGGTTTCAATCGTCCAAATAATCTGCGCACTTCTGCCTCTAAGGCAAGGAAGCATCTCCTTAAAGGTAAAGAGATAACTATGATATAGATGACAAAAATTAACTCGGTTCTGTTGTTGCTATTGACCATTATTTTCAGCATGTGGGCCCTTCCAACAAAGAACTCATTTTATGAATTTAGCATGTGTTCTCATGTTTCTCCTTTAGAGACACCTGTTTGAAGGGCTTTGTAGTTCTGTGTTGTAAAGGAATCCTGTGCATAGATTCTCCTTACCTTTAACATGGGTATATTAATTAGTTTTCTTCATTTATCATAGCCTCAATCTTCTGTATGGTGTCTCAAAAAGGGACTATATTATGACTCATTCAAAAGTCCTCTTTGTGAGCCACCTTTATATTTCTGTTGCAACTACAATCATCTCTTTCATGCTAGTTTGTGTCTAGAAAGTAGAGTATGTTGGTGGAATTGGAGGGGGGGCAATACTGCCATAAACATTTTAGAATGCCTGTAATTAATAGTTATGGCAATAAATGCTGGAAAAACTATTTCCCTTATTCTTAAGTAGCACTAGACTTTAGAGGGGTGTTGGGGGGGGAGCTTTTTTTCCATACAAAGTTATCCCATTTAGGGCTGAGTCCTCCAGAGTCTCTTGCTCTCTGCACATTGTCTAATTGTTGGTCTCTGTGTTAATTACCACTACTGCAAGAAGAGGGTTGTGATGAGTGATATGCACTGATCTATATTTATTTCAGCTCACAGTTCCACAGCACAGTCCATCACTAAGGGAAGTCAGTACAGGAACTTAAGGCATTAATCTGAAGACATGGCTGATACATGCATGGGCTGCAGAGGAGGGATGCTTACTAGCTTGCTCCTCATGACTTGTTTAGCCTGCTTTCGCCCAGGACCACCCTAGCCCAGGAGTGACACCATCTACTGATCTAGGCCCTCCCACATCAATCATCAATGAATAATATGCACCACAGGCTCGCCGACAAACAAATTTGTGGAGACGTTTTCTCAATTGAGGTTCCCTGTTTGAAAATAACACTAGCTATGTCAAGTTAACAAACAAACACACACACACAAAAATTTAGCTATCTCTATTAGCTCTCTCATGGAGTGGTGCTTAAATCCAATCAAAAAGTGATTGGTTACTCTCATAACATTTGTGCCATCCTTACACCAATATATTTTATAGGCAGGTCCATGGGATTCATAGCTGGGTGATAGTAATGATTTTTTTCTCCCACAGTCATATACATAGTACCTTCCTGCAACATTATTGATAGCACTAAAGATTCTATATAAGTACAAGCATAATTCATACATGTGAGAGACTATAAGTAAGTGGTGTCTTCAGCAATAAGGCCTTATTGTTTGGTTATGGAGTGGAGCAAGTAGCCCTGGCAATAGCCTGTGACATTTGAGTGTTTGGGGACAATGATTCAACAAGATATAAGCCATTTCTGATACTGATGGTTTTACTTGATAACAAGATATCTAGACAAGCATTGTCATAGGATAATATGCCAGGGACCTTCCCCAGCCATCCCTTGTTGATGGCGTTCCCCTAGAGGAGATAAGGAGTCAGTGAGGAGAGGGAAGAGTCAGGCAAGGTGGTCAGGAGAATCTTTCAGCTCTGACTGCCTAGCAATCACATTGCTGCTCCACAGAACAAAGACAGACTAATTTATCAAAAAAATACAGATTATATATTTGATATTTCATTGTAAGTTCAGTCACAATTTAAAAAATACAAATAGAACAGATTTTATGCTGGGGACCAGCCCTGGCTTGAGGGAAAGTCTTCTTCTTTCTTCTTCTTGTCAGTTCTTCTTGAGGCAGCGGAGGGGGAAGAGCATCAGCGGGGTTAAGACTTGGTCTTAAGAGATTTGTGGTAAGACTTTGGTCTTACAAGATATTTAGGGTTGCTGTATAATAAAAGTTTATTTATCTACATTATTATGCTACTGTAACTGACCTGCTTTCTGTGATCCTCTGAGGCCAGAAACTGCAATTTCTGCCACTTTGTACCTCATCCCCAAAACAGCAAAGGATTAAGTAAATAGCCTTTGTTCTATTCTCAGCAGGAACTGCTGGACTCTACCTTATGCCTGCTAGTCTAAAGTTGCAGGAAGAAAAGGACACTTACAAAAGTAGTTATAACATTTATTACTAGGTTGTAAAAAGTATCCTATGAAAGGTATCTGAGGGGAAAAGCGGAATGATCCTACACCATGGGGGGGGGGGCGGGATGGAAAAATTCTACTCTATCTGGAGAAAGGGAAAAAAATTCTATTCTATCTGCTTCTCATCTCTTTGTCCTCAGTACTTATACATCTTTCAGAATACATGATCACATGTTACAAAGTTTATCACAAGTTCACACCAAAAATCAAATCATAAGTTGAAAAAGAAGTTACAACAGAGAGTGTTTACATGCATATCCATTAGGAGTAATTATCTGGCTAAACATCCATCACTTGTCCAACTCCACAGGTTCACTGAAGGTTTAAAACTAGCACCTATAATAAATCGTTGGTTCCCTTTTAATGACCTTTGGTTAATTGCTTTACAACCTCTTGGAATGTGCTCTGAGTAGGAGAAAGTCTGGTTATTATCTAAGAACAATTAACTGATGACACTTGGAAGACTGGCAGAGTTCCCATTGCAGTTTTGACTATCAGAAAAGGACCTAATAGCAGTCCCATTACAAAAGAGCTTAATAATCATTAATATAATTTTAGGAATTCTTATAGGATCATCATTAAGACTTTAGAAGTCATCTATTTGTCTATATAGCATCACCACAGACAGTACATGGATCTCTTTGTGGATCTGCAGAGATCTGCTCCAAAGGGGTGTGCTTGGTGATTGTTACATATGTTTAATAATAATACGAAAGGCATATTAATAGCAGGAATCTTTCCTAAAATAAGTTCCCTGCAGCCTAGCTGAATAAGGCCTCACTTGTCACAGATTATATAATAATCCAATGTGGGAAAAAACTGGCGGGCCCGCAGTGGAGTCCCGGACCCACGCGGCAGCAGGCCGGGGCCTACTCAACAGCGGCCCGGGGCCTGCGGGACGGAGGCTGCCTGGAGGCTTCCAGGCAGCCTGTGTCACATACCGGAGGAAGGTCCCTGGTTCCAGTGGCTGGAGGCTTTAGCGGCGGCAAGCCCGGCAGGCCCCAATGACACGAGGAAGTCCTTGGTTCCAAAAGGGTTTATTGTCATGGCGGATGGTAGATGGATCTGGAAGTACCCCCCTAAACTCAGGGCAGACCTGAGTTAAGTAGGGAGGGAGGAAGGGGGAGGTTCTGGGGAGGAATGGTTAATTGGCTCCGCCCTCTGACCTTCATTAGTATGTAAATCCCTAGGGCCTGAGGCCTGTAGTTACACCCTCCTACCTGTGCACTTTGGGAGGGGCTATAATGGCCTACGTGACTGAACAATGTAGGTCTATGGAGATTGGACTGCTTGTTAGGACTGGGGACTTGGCCGAACTCCTGCCATTTCTCCCTTGGAGTCTCGGGGTTCTAGGCCCATGCCCAGCCAAGAACCAGAATACCCTTACGCAGTCCCACAATCCAAGGCAAGCCATTTCAGGATGATCACTTGCTAGTTACTGGCTTGCCCCATTATGGCTCCTGACAATTTTATTTTTATTATCAGACCTAAACTTCAATTCAAAGAATCTAAAAAATGTCTTCTTCAAAGCACATACGGTTATTATATGACAGCCTGCTTTTAGGCTGAAGTAATTTTTAAGCACTCCAGACAAACAGAAAATATCTGATCTTTTTATGAATAATATATACTAATACCTAATTCCTTTTACTATATCTATGTTATAAAGTAGGAAAAGTTAATTTATTCAATCTATCATATTTACTGAGTTCTAATCCTCCAGGGGTATATACTCTGTATGACCCTCTATCTTTAAACAACATTTTCAGAGAGCTCTAAGCATATGGTAAAAGAAGGCTGTGAATCTGTAACCTATTCTCCTAGCCAGTCATAGCTTGTCAATTGTTTTTGTTTACCCTGCACCAATTATACTATTTGAGTTTGCTTAGGGGTGGATACCCCAAGAAGATTCCTGGAGTAATGGTCTCATAAAGAAATTTCTAGATATGTCCTTATCTGTGCTAAACGAACTCCAAGGCATAAGGAAGTCTTCCAAATAGGGACAGATAAAGTTATTTTTAGGATTTTCCTAAAAAGACTCAGACACAATTTTCTTGGAAAAAGACACAAAATGAATCATAATGCAGAAAGTCAACAAGAATGAAACATGCAGATACCAAAAGCCTAAAAGTAAGAGAGTACAATGAGTGTAGCATTCACTATGATAAGATGGCTATTTTTAATGTTAATCCGACTGATCCATGAGCATGGGAGATCTTTCCATCTTCTGATAGCTTCTTCAGTTTCTTTCTTCAGAGACTTAAAGTTCTTGTCTGTTATTCAGGACTTTCAGTTGCTTGGTTAGAGTTACACCAGGCTATTGTTAAGGGTCCTGTTTCCCTAATTTCCTTCTTGGCCCCTTAATTTTTTTTTTTATTTTTTATTTAATATTGTGTATCCAGCCACTTTGCTGAAGGTGCTTATCAGCTGTAGGGGTTCTCTGGTAGAATTTTTTGGGATCACTTATGTTTATTATCATATCATCTGTGAGTAGCAATACTTTGACTTCTTCCTTTACAATTTGTATCCCCTTGATGTCCCTTAGTTGTCTTATTACTCTGGCTAGAACTTCTGTTACTAAATTGAAGAGATAGGGAGAAAATGGGCAACTTTGTCTTGTCCCTGATTTTAGAGGAATTGCTTTAAGTTTCTATTTAATTTGATGTTGACTATTAGCTTGCTATATGTTGTCTTTATTGTGTTTAGGTATGTACCTTGTATCCCTGATATCTCCAGGACTCAAAAGAGGTGTTGAATTCAAAACACAAAGAGGTGTTGAATTTTGTCAAAGGTTTTTCAGCATCTAATGAGATGATCATGTGATTTTTTTTCTTTCAGTTTGTTTATGTGGTGGATTATGTTGATGAGTTTTCATACATTTGAACCACCCCTGCATTCCCTGCATTCCTTGCATTCCTGAGATGAATCCTACTTAATCATGGAGGATGATCTTTTTGGTGTGTTCTTGGATTTGGTTTGCAAGTATTTTATTGAATATTTGGCATCAATGTTCATAAGGGAAATTGGTCTGAAATTCTCTTTTCTTGTTGAATCTTTGTGTGGTTTAGGTATCAGGGTGACTGTGACTTCATAGAATGGAGTCTGGCACTGTTTGTTTTTCTTCCTTCCTTCCTTCCTTCCTTCCTTCCTTCTTCTTTCTTTCTTTCTTCCTTTCTTTCTTTCTTTCTTTCTTTCTTTCTTTCTTTCTTTCTTATTTTTCTGTTGTTGTTTTTGAATGTCTGGTAGAATTCTGCATGGAAGCCATCTGGCCCTGGGCTTTTTTTGGTTGAGAGACTTTTAATTATTGCTTCTATTTCCTTAGGGGTTGTAGGACTATTTAGATTGTTTACCTGATCTTGATTTAACTTTGGTAAATCCATTACTTTTAGATTTTTCAATTTTATGGAGTATGGCTTTTGAAGTAAGACCTAAGAATTCTTTGGATTTCTTCAATGTCTGTGGTTATGTTCCCCTTTTCATTTCTGATTTTGTTAATTTGGATATTGCCTCTCTGCCTCTTAGTTTGGCTAAGAGTTTGTCTACCTTGTTGGGTTTTTTTTTTTTTTTTTTCAAAGAACCAGCTCTTGGTTTTGTTGATTCTTTGTTCTCTTTGTTTCTAATTGATTGATTTCAGCCCTGGGTTTGATTATTTCCTGCTGTTTACTCTTCCTGGGTGTGTTTACTTCTTTTTGTTCTAGAGCTTTCAGGTATGTTGTTAAGTTGCTAACATGAGTTCTCTCCAATTTCTTTATGAAGGCACTTAGTGCTATTAGCTTTCCTCTTAGCACTGCTTTCACTGTATCCCTTAAGTTTAGGTATATTGTGCCTTCATTTTCATTGGATTCTAGAAAATCTTTAATTTCTTCCTTTGACCCAGTGGTCATTGAGTAGAGAGTTGTTCAGTTTCCATGATTATGTGGGTGTTCTGTTGTTTTTGTTGTTATTGAAGTCTAGCTTTAGTTCATGGTGAACTGATAGTATGTATGGTATTATTTCAATCTTCTTGTATCTGTTGAGGCTTGTGTGATTACAAGGTCAATTTGGAGAAGGTACCATGAGGTGATGAGAAGGTATAATCTTTTGTGTTTGGGAGAAATGTTCTATAGATATTTGTTAGGTCCATTTGATTCATAACATGTTAGTTTCATCTTTTTTCTCTGTTTAGTTTTTGACTTAATGACCTGTCCATTGGTGAGAGTGTGGTGTTGAAGCCTACCATTATTAATGTGGGGGGTTTGATGTGATTTAAGCTTTAGTGGTGTTTCTTTTATGAATGTGATGCTCTTGCTTTGAGGACATAAATATTCAGAATTGAGACATCATTTTGGTGGATTTTTTTTTTCTTTTGATGAGTATGAATTGTCCTTCCCATCTCTTTTGATTACTGTGCTTGAAAGTCTACTTTTTAGACATTAGAATGGCTACTGCTGGTTTCATGGGTCTGTTTGCTTGGAAAACCTTTTTCCAGCCCTTTACTCTGAAGCGATGTCGATCTTTGTTGCTGAGGTGTGTTTCTTGTATGCAGCAGTATGATGCATTCTGTTTACACATCCACTCTGTTAGCCTGTGTCATTTTACTGGGAAATTGAATCCACTGATGTTGAGAGATGTTAATGACCAATGATTGTTAATTCCTGTTATTTTGATGATGTTGGTGGTAGTGTATGTGTGTGTCTTCTTTTGTTTTTGTTGGTGTGAAATTATTTCTTGTGTTTTTTTGGGTATAGTTAGCCTCATTGAGTTGGAGTTTTCCTTCTAGTATTCTCTGTAGGGCTGGATTAGTGGAATGATATTGTTTGCCTTTGGTTTTGTCATGGAATATCTTGTTTTCTCCCTTTATGATGATTGAAATTTTGTTGGGTACAGTAGTCTGGGCTGTGGTCTCTTAGGGTCTGCAAGACATCTGTCCAGGCCCTTCTGGCCTTTAGAGTCTCTATTGAGAAATCAGGTGTAATTCTGATAGGTCAATCTTCATATGTTACTTGGCCTTTTTGCCTTGCAGCTTTTATTCTTCTTCTTTGTTCTGTACATTTAGTATTTTATGTGGCAAGAGGATTTTCTTTTCTTGTCCAACCTATTTGTTGTTCTGTAAGCTCCTTGTATCTTTATAGGTATCTCTTTAAGTTAGGAAAATTTTCTTCTCTGATTTTGTTGAAGGTATTTTTTGGGCCTTTGAGCTGGGAATCTTCTTCAATTTCTTTTATTCTTATGCTGGTCTTCTTCGTGTCCCAAATTTCCTGGTTGTTTTGTGTTATGGATTTTTTAGATTTAGCATTGTCTTTGACTGGTCTATCAATTTCTTCTACACCTGGGATTCTCTCTTCCATCACTTATATTCTGTTGGCAATGCTTACATCTGTAGTTCCTGTTCTTTCCTATTCTTTATAGCTTCTATTTCCATCTTCAATTATTGGACAGTTTTATTCATTTCCTTCACCTGTTTGATTGTATTTTCCTGTATTTCTTTAAGGGACATATTAATTTTTAAAGGTCTCTATCATCTTTGTAGGATTGTATTCAAAGATGTCTTCTTGTGCTTTGGCTGTTAGAATATCCAGGGCTTGCTATAGTAGGATAGTTGGGCTCAGGCGGTGCCATATTGCCCTGGCTATTTTTTTATTGTATTCTTATGCTACTTTTGCCCGTTGTTGGCAGGATGATCCTGATGCCAGCAAGACTCTTTGGGGAGGCAGGTAGAGCCTGACAATGGATCTCAGGGAACAGGATACTTCTCACCTCTCTGGCTGTGCCCTAGGTGGACACAGCAGGCAGGAAATTGGCTAGAGAGGGGTCTAAGCTGAAACATTCTTGGGATCCAAAAGGCTCCTCAGGAGGGATGGGAGAATTATGGGCCAGACAATAGAGGCCTCACTTGTCAGTTGTGCCCCAGGTGGAGCCAACTGGCAGGGGATTCCTGAGGGAGGGATCTAAGCTGGTTGTTCCTGCCACCACTCACCTACCCACTGCCCTCCACAGAGGAAGCAGGATGCTTCTGGAGTCCCACATGTTTCCTCAGGATGTCAGTGTGAGCCCTGAGCCAGACAATGGTGCTCCAGGTGGACCTGACTGGTACGGGATTGGTAGTGGAGGTTCCAAGCAGGTTGTTCCTGGGAGACCCCCTCAGAAAAGTAGTATGTTCCTGGAGTTCCACAATCCTCCTCAGGATGGCAGGCTGAGTCCAGGCACAGACAGCAGAGGTGAGTTGGATATGTCCATTGTTGTGCAGTAGTTCAGGTAGAACTTTTATTTTGATCAGTTAAGGCAGAGTCTTACAATATAGTCCTGTCTGGACTTTGAATTCATTTTATAGACCAGACTGGCCTCAAACTCATACAGATCTTTTGTCTCTGTCTCCCAAGTGCTGGTATTAAAGGTGTGTCCCAACACTCCTAGTGTTTTGTATACTAAAACCCAGCCACTACAAAACTCAAGTAAGAATAGTACAAAGTGCTCCTATAGACATTCCTCCTAAGAATATACTACAAGTAGTCAATAAACACATGAATACATGGTATTGAAGATTTGTTTCTGTTGAGCTGGTAAAATATGCTGTCTAATGGCAATGTAGGGGACAAATGTATTTGGCTTACAATTCTAGGTTACAGTCCATATTTGCAGAAAAGTCATAGTGGTAGCTAGTCACACTATATCTTTAGAAAAGACCAGAAGAAAATGAATACAACCCTGCTGCCTGCTTGCACTCATCTACATTTTATCCATCGAGACCCTCTGCTCAGGATTAATGGCACCCACAATGAATTTAGGTACGATCAGTGCAATCCCACCTACATACATATTATAGGCCCATCTAATCTAAGTAATCCTCAACTGAGATTCTCTTCTCAGGTGATTCTAGATAGTGGCAAATTGTAATTTGAAACCAACCATGTAGTACTGTACACAGAATGGAATATTAGTCTCAAAAAGAAAAATCCAGACATGTTACATGATATAAATAATAAGCCAGCCCCACAATACAAAAAATGTAATCATCCATTCACATGAGGTAATCAAAGTAGCAAATTCATAAATGCAAAAAAGCAGAACAGTGGCTAGCAGGGACCTTTAACTTGGAGAATCATTTAATAGACGTGGAATTTTCTTGTTTCTAGAGGAAAAGACATTCTGGAAATGGATGGTAGGTGAGAGAAATACTGCATAGTGGGCACATTCCTAATGTGCCTACCTGTTCACTTAGGAACAGTTAAGAGAGTACCTTTCATGCTATACTTGATTTACAATATTAAGTATTAATAATTTACATCATTAAAATATAGAATAAAGTTTTTATCCCATTATTATATTTAATGGAAATCAAGTATCTTAAACAGCCATTTTAATTTTTTTCTATGAAATAACCTACTTTTTTTCCGTATGTCCATTTTCCACCATTGCCTCTGTATTGATGAAAATGTGACAGGGTCTTTTAACCTTTTCCATTTCTATGATTTCAAATTTAGAGAGAAATTGAAGCAATTCTAGAAAGATTTTCACAGGCTAGATCCTCTGGTGGTTACCTCTCTCCTCTTGCTTTGTGTCTTGTGTTCATAAGTGTGTCAGTCTTAACACTATTCTACCTCTAAAGAGTCACTCAAAATCTGTTTCTTAAAAATGTCTGACTCAATCACAGCACAGCTCTCACAAGTAGGAAACATACCAATGGTGCAGCCAAATGTCTCATCCACAGTCCATGCACAAACTGCGTATGTTACAGTAAGGACAACTTGAAAACACACAAATGATCAGGAGACATTTCTCAAAAGAGGGCATACAGATGGCCATGTAGAAAAATACTCACATCACTGTGTCACTTTAAACCATCCATAGATGAAAAAGGTATTCACACAGACATCATCAATGAGTTCTATGTCTCACAAAAGAAACAACTCCAGTTAATATTATTTTGTGTCTGAGCCTTTCAATTATATTCTCAAGGATTCAGGTTTTTTTTTGTTTTGTTTTGTTTTGTTTTGTTGGCATCCTCTATTGCTATCTTTTATTTATTCTTTGACAATTTCAGATACTTATACAATCTATCTTGATCCTATCTTCCCCAAATTCCTACAATGCTACTCTAAGTTCTTTCTCTTTCTGTTTTCCACTGGAGCCAGCAGCAGGACCTGACTGGTGGAATGTCCATTGATCTTGTTGGCTTATGTGAACACATCAGGGTGCTGAAGCAGCACTTTGGTCTGCATTTTTCTCTCTGTAACAAAGTTACCACAAACATCTCAGCATCAGTTCTTGGTTCCATCAGTCTCAAAATGGGTCTTTTTTGTAGAGTTGGAACCATTTCCTTCCTGATTCAACATCTTCTCATCCTTTATATTTGCTTGGCATCTTGGGCATATTAAGTTATGTAGTTTATATAAAAATAAAACAAAACTCTACACAGCCTGAGCATTATTTCTCCAGCAGAGCTGCTATGTGTAGTCTGAGTCAGAAATGCAAATCCAGGTGGGGAGTAGCAGCACAGGCCTCTAATCCCAGCACTTAGGAGGCAGAAACAGGAGGATCTGTGGGAGTTACAGGTCAGCTTGGTCTATAAATCGAGTTCCAGGACTGCAAGGACTACACAGAGAGGCAATTGTCTCAAAACACCAACTAAACAAACAAAAATGTAAAGCTGTGGGCCTCATCCCACCAGATAGCCAAAGCTATCTTACATCCAGCCATCTGCCCCAGCTTTGGGCTGCTTTCATGCTGATGTGGGCTGAAGATCCACTGTCCAGAGCTCATGCTACTCTTAGGTAAGAAAGTCCAGGGATCATTCCTACAGACAATAGCCTTCAGATTCTCATTGTACTCCATTTCTACTGTTTGTTTGACATTGTACCCTGTTTTCCCTGACACCAAATATAATGATATATTTAATATTAAATATTATGAAATTAAACAACTGAATACTTTCTCTTTAGCATTAAGTACTATTCCATGAAAGCCTGCTGCACATCTACACTTGAGAGAAAGAATCCCAGTGGTAAGCAGCATGAAGATATTCATGGATGCAGTGAGGCAAATTGCAATAGGAACCAATGTGTAGGAAGCCATGTGAGTGGATGGTACTGATAGAACAGTGGGAAGACCCCTACTGAACAGGGTAGGACCAGATCATGAAAGTCCTTCAAAGACAGCAGGTAGGTTCTATTATCTCATGGCTATTTTTATTCTCCCAATTAAAAAACAAAAAAAAGAGTTATAATTATTTTCAATTCACAATTGAAGAGTTAAGAATGAATACGGCTCAGTGGTAGAAACCTTGCCTGTCTTGACAGGGCCCTGCAATACTGGGGAAAAAAACTTTAGGTCACAAGTAAAGAAAGTATTCACCCACTCAAAACATTAATACTTAAGACATTGCACAGTCAACTGCCAAGGGTTTAAAAGATATGACT
The DNA here is from genome assembly GCA_021653895.1 of Mastomys natalensis. Lineage (NCBI taxonomy): Eukaryota > Metazoa > Chordata > Mammalia > Rodentia > Muridae > Mastomys > Mastomys natalensis. Next base: position 1,805,143 of record JAJTUV010000360.1, on the reverse strand, counting down.
TTTGTCAATTTAGTGCTTTTGAACATTTAAATATTACTTTAACCACATTATTCTTTCCTAGGGAGTATATATACTGGGTGCAACTATACTAAATCTAATATGGATTATCACTGACATAGGTATTAGACTTGCTATTTTGAGCCTTGAAAGCATCTATTTCCCCAACCCCCACCTCCACCCCCCAACAATAGAGTAATGGGTGCCTCAGAAGTTGGGAAAACCTGCTACTCTTGGAATAGGTCAGTTTGATTCGCAGTACCCATGTTGAACAGCTCACAATTATTTTTAACTATCTCTAGTGAACCCTACATGTGTGTGTATGTGTATATACACAAGCACAAGTTAAAGACAAAATAAAAGAAGAAATGAGTTGGAGTAATTATGCTAATCTAATATGTTCCATTGTTTTGTGGCAAAAGTCAATAGGAACTGAATTTCTACTGAAAAGATATAAAAGATATGGTTGATGTAGTTCCTATACTTTGTGATCTTTCATTGTGAAAATATTATTCACATCTTATATATCCACGCAAACTAATCCCTAACATGAAAAGAAAAACTCATGTTAGCCTAATAAAACTGTCAATCAATGTAGAGTCATAGAAATATTCAGGAAGTAAAACAATGCCAAGTTCTATTGGTTCTTTGAGGATTTCATTGACAATATACACAGAAATGAGTAGAATCAGAGTCAGCAAAACTTGAGTTGCACACAAGAGAAGCTTTCACTTTGTGGATTTCTCTTTCTAATATAAGTTTCAGCTTAGCATAACAGATAGCCTTCCTTCATGGGTGGCAATTCCTGGGTTCTCTAGACTAGATCAAGTTTACCTTTCCAAAGTGCTCCTATGAACTGCGGAGATCACAATGCCATCCACTTGTCTATGGACACTAGAAATCTGACTGCTGGGAATAGAATTCAGTTAGTGGAGTGCTTGTCAAGTACCTTTACTCAGCAATCTAATTATGCTTTTCTCAGTACCTAAGAAGGTTCCCAAGTTCTTCAAGGGTCTAGCACCCCTACTTTCCACATCAGAGCCTGGCACATGAGAGATCCCTGGTAAATAAGCAGATGTGTGAAGAAACCTGTTTTGGAAAGTTCTAATGCTTTCTGCTGAGAGTAATTCAGGAAAAACTACAAAACTGTAAGCACATAAAGGCAGAATACTGACTCTTTAAGAGATCTGGCAAAATGACCAATAAATATTAAAATGAATTGGCCAAGAGTTCTTTTAATTACAGATTAGGACTATTAGGTTAAAAATGTATGAGGCCTTGGGCTTTTACAAACCTACATTCACTGTCCCCATCTCCAGAACAGTTAAACCAGATTCTTTGTATGTGATGTTAATATGTACCTACTATGAAGCCACCTATGTCATCAAAGTACTGTTAAGAATTTAACCAAGCACACAAGCAAACAGCTGCTCCCCTTTGCTTTAATCCAGGTTCTAGAACTACTGGCAGATGGTGCTTAAATGATCCTCTTCTCCAGCCACCTTTTTTCAGAATGAAAAAATTAACACTCCTGTAGAATTTTGTGGAAATGTGCATGTTGTCCTCCAATATGTAACAGACAAACTGGGCTCTCAACAAGTAGCCACAGTAAGTGAGATTTTAGATGTTTAATTTTATGTAAGTTTAATAACCATATGTACCTTAAGGTGCTCACAATGAAGAACACAGTTCAATAATTAGCAATAACTAAATAAATGGTCACATAGTTCCAGAAGCAACCTCCCTACTACTTATTTGGAGAACAATTCTCAAATGTCTTCTTGTTTAGATCAACGAGAACTGGGGCAGCAGATAGAGCTGGAATTTTTCACTGGGAATTATGGGATATGAACTTTGAAAATATATAGCTGAGGTATTAACCAACAAATAAGGGACATTGATCACTAGAGTTCAGAGTATTAAGAGCTTCAGTTCCTTATCTATAAGGCAGCTTTGGAGTCTGTTTGCCACTGACAAAGAACAGTGACTTTAAAATCAAAGATATTTTGACAATAAAATGCAATTAGTTAATTAATATAAAATCTGCTTCAATTACTAAAGCTGTAGAAAACTGAAAGTTGTCAGAAGTGCATGTGTATGTATTAGAGCTGATATTGACAATTGATGGTTTATTTTCAGAACTCCTCGTCACTCTTTGGATACAGCTTGAACCTTAAGATCACTCTGTTGTTGCTGATGTTCCAGCTGTGACTAGATAAGATGCTTCCAGTACCTTCTGGTGTGGTGTAAAGGCAATTAAACGACATTTGTGCTATGTGTGTTTGAAATGAGTGGTTCTTTAAGTGTCATTTTATATACACGGCTATTATTCCATATGATTCTATAGAATAAAAAGACTACACTTTCAAGCAGGGACACTTAGAAAATAAAAATAAGTTGTAGTAATGTTTTTAATATTAAAGTCATAAATTCAGGCTGAAGAGATACTTCATTCAGTAAAGTGTTTGCCTTGTAAGAATGAGGACCTAACTTTGATCCACAGAGCTCAAGGGAAATAAAATGCCAAGCATGGTAATGAATGATTGCCAAGCCTAGCACTAGAGAGGTATAAAAACTGGAAAGTTCTAGGCCAATAAGAAACAAGTTTGTGGAGTTGGTTCTCACTTTCCACCCAAGGTTGATCTCTGGCCTCCTTATGAACACATGTAGGCATATGCATGTGCTCACATGTGAACATGAGGCATACACACACATACTTATAGATAACTTTTAAAAAAGAAAACACAGAAGGCTGGTGAGATAAAGGCACTTGCTGCACAAGCCTGGAGACTTAAGTTCAATCTTCAGAACCCATATAAAAGTAGAAGAGAGAACTCCACAAAGTTGTTTCTTGACCTCCATGTGCCTGTAATGACATGTGAACACCAACATATATCAAGTACAGATTGACTTCAGAGCAGCCTTCACAGCAAGAAATTTTACCCACTAAGCCATCTTGCCAATCCAAGTTCTTTTAAGTCTTACACAAGTGTTTTTATGGAAATAGTTTTACACAAACATAAACTAAAACTAAACGAACGTTAAGATTTCCCTAGTTCTTCCTAAGAATGAAAACACTACTTGTCTCTTAAATATTAGCTCTCCAGCATCTAGTAGTCTAAGACGATATTCATAAAAAGTTCTGCTAATGTAAAAATAAAACACCTCATAACTGCAATCTGTTCTACTACCCATTCCCCACATGTCTAAAGTGAATCATTTTGGCTTAAATGGTTTGAGACATGTTTCTGCACCATATCTTTAACACATAAAAATTACGTGCACAAAACTAACAAAAATACAGAGCCAAAAAAAAAAAATCACTTGGTGTATTTTAGGCCTTTTTATTTTAATAAATAACTTCAGTTAATAGCACTGTCAAAATTAAAAGGCACTTAAAACAAGATTGTGACTAGTTTGAGACAGAGCAAGCACAGTAGGGAAGGCACGTGCAGAAGGTGCACAGTGGTTGAATGGCTGAGGGGCCCTGCCCAGGCCCTGCAGTCCTACAAGCAGTAGGACAGCTTACAGTATGTGTGAAAAAAGGCAAATGTACATCCAAGGAAAAGAAAAGGTAATGATAAAATGTCTTACCCCCAAATTGCAAACAGACACATTAAAAGATTAGAGAAGGTGATAAAGGAGCACCAGGAATTAAAGAAAAAAAAAAGTAAAATAAGCTCAACCCAAAGGTCCCACTCGGCAATACTACTAAAATTATGGCCTTTATGTGAATAGTGCTAAGTCAGGGACTTTTTAGCAGAGAAGTTCCCAGTACTTTCATCCAAGCTTGGATTTATAAAGAGAAGGCGTTGGAGTTACAGTATCAAGTAACTCACAATGGCACACAGGTTTTAAAGCTAAGTTTTCCTTCCCACCTCTCAGAATTTTTCCAATGAACTTGTAAATCAACTGTGTCAAATTTATTTTAATTGGAAACTGTCAACAGATTTGTCTTCTGCAGGCATTATTGGGAATTCCCAGTGGGCAGCCGGTAGGCTCAACAAAGTCCAGAGCCACCAGCAGGATCGTTGATTGATTCTGTATAACTAGCCCTGGCCACTCTGTAAAGCTGAGAATCATAGTTCAGATGCTGCATGCTCTAATTCAGCGCTGCCTTGCACTGGCACTAGTGGTGTCATTCAATCTAGTAAGAGCTTGATTCCAATGTCCAGGAGGAAGGTTAAAAAGGCACACTGTGACCTCAGCTGACAAGGATAAAGATCCTTTCTCAAGTCTTCTGTCAGTCCCTGGCATTATTTTCAAAATAATAAAAAATTAAAAATTATACATATTGTACATTTTCCAAACCTGCATGTGAATAAACCCCTGGCCACAGAGCCCCAAAGCTACCCTACTGTGACTAAGATGCTGCTGCTGTGAGCTTGGTGTTGCAAAATCCGCCTGAGTAGGATTCATTTTCCCTCATACTTCGGATTGACCACAGTTGTCACGGCACTCTTGTAAATAGGATTTTCCCCCTAAAACAAACACAAATTACCAGTTATCTCTAAAATCACAATATTCCAGAACAAGATTAAAAGCTGCAGTTGTCTTAAGAAATCTCTTCCAATGTCCAGTGTCAAGAAGTATTTAGAAGGCAAAGATAAAATCTGACACAGTGGTGAGAAGGAGAATCTCAGGCTATTAGAATATTGTGCTCTGACTTCAGTCCATCATCCCTAAAGGGCTGCCTCACAAATGGCCTCCACATAGAACCTGTAGAGCTGCCATCAGAGCCTCTGAAGATCTGGTACCAACTTAAGGAAACACTAAAAACATAACTTACACACTCTAATGCTTAGAAGTGTTTATTATAGGGTGGCTGGCTGGTTTCCATCCAGGGAAGGAGATGTGCTCCTGAAGCCGCCTCAGTTCTATAGAACTGAGTTCTGGATATCTCTGCCAGTGTTACCCAAGGTACTGTGCCCATCAAGTCACAAACCAAAAATATGCTTACAATGTTAATTAATTTCCATGCCTCATAAAATTACTATTCTTTAATAGCTAAGGATAATGTTGATCACAGTTCTACTTTTGAGTGAGAACTGCCGCAAACTCAGCAAGTGACTCAAAACCACAAACATTTCTCAGGATTGAAAAATATACTATGATGCTTTAAGCAGAACAATAGCAATCATAATTATATAATCATTAACTTTGCCCTTGAAAAGAGTACAGTATAGTGTGTGAAGATATGAAATAAGGTGATCTGACAGAGTTCAAAATAGAATTTATATACATAATATGAAGAGTACTAGAAAAGGATTAACATGAGAAGTTTAAGAATATTTCCATAGGGAAACTGACTCCAAAGAATTACTAAAAAGCAAATACAAAACCACAATATAGAACAAAGAATGCCATATCAAGGTAAAGAATCATAGACTTCATTTGAAATTTAAAATATGTTCTTAGGTGCTGGGAATGGAGAGGAGACAAGAGAAAGGCAATGTGGGCTCAGCCCTGAGGCCAAGATCACCATCTACCAAGATGGCAGCAGCTTTGTAAATACTAGTCAGAACAAGACCACACACTTGATCACTCACTTCCACTCCTCAAACATAACTTTTCTGTGTACAGAGAGTTTGCGGTGGAATGCTGGTTAGTTTCTGTCATCTTGACACAAACTAAGGTCTCCTTGGAAGAGACTTTAATTAAGGAATTTCCTCCAACAATCTGGCCTGTGGGTATTTTCTTGATTGCCAATTAGTTAGGAGAGCCCAGCCCACTGTGTGTGGTGCCACCCCTGGGCAGGTAGGCCTGGGCTGTATACAAAAGGTAGATGAGCATGCCAGAGAAAGTATGTCACATTACACAGCAGTAAGAACTTCTCTGGAGGTCTCTCCTTTAGTTTCCTGTCTCCAGGTACCTGCCCCATGTCCCTGTTTTGGTTTCCTCTGATGATGGGCTGTACCAGTAAACCAAATAAATCCTTTCATTTCTTCAAGTTGCTTTTGGTCATGGTGTTTATCAAAACAACATAATGCAAACTTTAATCTCTATGTAAAACCATTTAGGGGGATCAACCTCTGGCATGTCTTGAATACGTTAATTGAGGCAGGATGCCCACTGTGAGTAGTATCATTTCCTGAGCTTGAATGCTGTATAAAAGGAAAAAGTGAGCTGAGCCCCAGCATCTGTCACTTTGATTTGACTAGGTGCCCCAAGCTCCAACTGCTGCTGACTTCTTCACTATGACAGACTATACCCTCTAATTGTCAACCTGAGTAAATCTTTTCTCATGAGACTAGCTGAAAAAGAAAGTAATACAAGATCCATCAACAAACATCCTATTACACTGACAACAAAACTGCTCAGAATTTCAAGATTACAGCTCACTGGCTGCTGGGGCTTACAGCATTTCTCCTTCAGTTTCCAACTTCCTGGGTGTGATGCTAGAACTGCCTGTGTTGTCAAATATATTAGGCTACTAAACTACTATTTAACTGTCTTTAAGTTAATACATTTAATAAAATCTAGTATTTACTGCTTAACAATTATAAGGGAACAAAACATAAAGCAAAATATAAAAGGAGAGAAGTTCAATATTTATTGTCATGGCGTCTAAAGCAGAATTTATATGGAAAACACTTACCTTTGGAGAAGTTTGATTTGCCATACACACTAACATTTATATTCACTATGTCAAAGTTCAATCAAACAAACATTTAACATGCAAGTTAAAGATAAACTCACTATAATATGCATTAGATATCAGTTTAAATGAAAATAAGCTAAAGTAATTCAGATTAGTTCCATCACTCAAGGCAGAGCCCCTGCCCCAAGAAGCCAAAGCATATTTGCATCTAAAGTATAGGCTATCCTTTGGAGTGAGTCCCTCTTTGTCTACTATGAACAGCTGGTAGTGGTGGCTGTAAATTACTTATGTATGTGAGGTATGCAATGAAAACTGGGAGGTTTGTAATTCACAGCAGGAAAGGACAGACCTTATAATTTTGTCAGTGTCCCAACATAGCAGTCTTATATGCTCACACAGTTACAGTGTCTGCTAATGGTGTATGTAATTAATTGGTGAGAAGCTTGGTTCCATATTACAAAAAATGTTTTTATATGATTTTTTTTCTGATAGTTTTACCCTCATTCATTTTTATTGTTCATTTCTACTATAATATTAAGAAAACATCTTGGGATAACCTATAGCCATAATTTTTCTTAGATTTCAATAATACATAAATAAATTTTAAGAAACCCTTGCTTTCTTAATTGTATGAAATACTTATTCTAGCTGAAGAAGGTATATGACAACCAAAAATTAAATCAAGAATACAAACATTAAATATAAATAGTAACTATTGATTAATATTACTCAAAGTGTCATTAAATGTACAGGAAGGGCACATAATTTACCTCAGGAAAAAAGTGAAAAATTCTTCTTTGAGAACTATATGAAATTGTTAATACCTGATTGAGTTCACAAAGAAAATAAATAATAAATAAATCCCAGTAATTTCACTAGCTAATCAGTTTATCTATAAAAATTAAGTTCTGCAAAGTATCAGGTGAGAGTGAAAGAATGTATCAAGTTTCAAACAAGTTTAACAATAACTTTCTACCAACAAACTAGCCTTAAATAAAAGCTTCTTAGCAGTAAAAGATACAGCAAGTCATGATTTCTAGTATTGCTGCTACTTCTTGTATTCCTTAAATATATAAAACATTCCCTTATTTGGGGTTTTCTGCAAGTCCTTTTTTTTAATTGACTGATTCACAGATTAAGTGATTATACATCCTGCAGCCCTTCAAATTTGCTTTCCAAGTTCAAAAACAGAGTAAGTAAGCATAACAGCAGTGCTGAGTTCTGTGTAGCAGGAACATGATTCTCCCATTATGTTTGCCCGACAGGGTAGCCATGAGCTTTTTTCTCCCTAGGTGTTTGTTCCCAGAATTATGACTGAGAGTTAATTATTTATGAATAAGGCCATAAGCTTGGGCTTGTTCCCCAATTAGCTTATAACTTATAACCCATTTATTCTAACCTGAGTTCAGCTGCATGGCTGGTTTCTTCTCAGTTTCATGCATCTGACTTCCTCAGAGTTCAGGGTGAATCTCCTGCTCTTGGCTCTTACCCAGAATCCTTCCTCACCCCCCCCCCCCCCACTTTTCCTCTCTACAGGATGTCCCACCTTCAATTTCCTGCCTCAGCTAATAGGCTAACAGCTTTTTATTGATAGGTGATACTTCCACACAGTGTGTAAGAGATTCTCTTACACAACACCATTACCCCAAATCACAATACAGTATCAAAATGGGCAGCTTGTCAACTGTTCTATTTCTTCCTGACCATGTAACTTTCTCCTAAAGAATGTGACTGCTAACCTGCTAATGGGTTAAGGACAGAGGATACGGACATAAGTGTTGGAATCCCACAGTCTGGACTTAAATCTCATTTCCCTAACTAGCTGTGTGAACATGGTTTCTCTGCCTCAGTCTTCTCTTCTATAAAACAAGAATAAAGGTAGTCCCCACTATTCTCACAAATAACAAAAAATATAGGGTATTGAGAAGCATCCTTGAAACACAGGGGAACCCTGTAGCTATTATCAACATTGTCTCTGTTGACAGAAAGTGGAGATAAGAAAACATGAATTCTTCCAGGCTCTTCCAATCCATAAGAAAATAACTTGGTGCTAAATGTAATCAGCCTTTTTTTATGGGAGTTTTAAGAGAGACAAAACAGGTGAATCTCTGTGAGTTCAATGCTAGCCTGGTCTACACAGCAAGATCCAAGATAGCCAGGGCTACATAGTTAAGACCTTCTCTCAAGCAAAAAGAAAAAAAAAAAAGATAATAATGAAATAAAAATAAACAACAAAACTTTCAGTTTTAAACTTGAAAGTCAGAACTAGTAAGAAACACACAACAGTATTCTGCTTTTCAGTGGAATTCCCACATAATCAAGAACGAAAAAGTCTCAGAATCTTTCTAGAATCGGTAAATAGTCATTTACCTTGGTTTTGCCATTTTGATTTCACACTCAATTTCGCTTTTCAATTCAGGAAGTAATTCATTATGTACCGTGACCTTCTGGAACAGGACTGCATCAGACATTTCGTAGAGACTGCAACCCAGCTGTCAGTTAAAATCCTCCCTGCTGAAGTCTTAAGAGGAGCCTCAGGAAGGCTCTACAACAGGTTTAGGGTAGACTGGGACTGCCTGACTGCAAAGCATTCTTTTCTCTCCAACACAGGGGAGGTTTCTATACCTTATATTTGGTAAAGTCCTTCCAAGCACTAAGTTAACATATGAGAGAAGCTGCTGCACATAGCCATAAAAATAAAGCCAAACAAACAAAAAATAGCAGTAGTGTTGAGACACACACATGGTGCAGTTAAAAAAAAAAAAAGAGACAGAAATTCACATGCAAGGATAGAAAGTGAAAAGAAATACGAACGGAAACTCAGAGACCAGCTTTACGTCCATAGTTTGGATTCTTGAAATTATTAATAGGACTCTTGTAAATCGGATTTTCTTGCTAAAGTGAAAGAAATAGTTTCTAGTGATTTCATCAGAAAGAAAATTGATATATAGTGTATTGACACTATAAACTGGAATTCTATTTCTATACTTCTGAAATTTCTAAATTAAAAAAAAAAATAAAAAACCTATCTATAGTTGTGTCAAAATGTGAATCTATAAGGGCCAACATTTATCCAACCACCTGACTCTATTCTGAAACCAATGATCAGCACATACTAGACAAAGACTGTTTCTAGTAAGCAAGTTTTTACAGAGATGAAATCTGAAGAGAATAAAATATACCTTAAATTCAGGCTGAGTATTTCCAAGTGAGCAAACACACCTAGAACTCATCTAAGATGGCTCATTGTAACCCCACCTTCTGGTCAGCTCTCCCCTCATTCTAGCCTTAGAAATACTGATTTGATTGTGTATTCCAGAAATCATATGAAGAGAATCATAATGAATTTATAGAGGGGAACAGGAACTCTTTCTGTAGTGTGGCCTGAGACACTGGTCATGTCATTTAAGATTCTATTTTATATTAGACAAATGAACTACAGAATATCATATCCTCTTAAATTATTAATTGAATAGGAGGCTTCTGGCTTTCAGCAAATGCAACTTCTTTGAATTCTGACCTTTGGGGAAAATAAAATATTTAAAGAGGACTTTAAAGGTCAGCCTCACCATCAGTAAGTTACATTTACTTCAGGAACCAACCTACTTCTCTCAGTGGATGTTTCATAACTTACCGTGTCCCACTTGGCATTCATTTTCTCCTTTTCAAATTTAGCAAATTCCCTTCTGTCATGAATTATCATTAAAAGTTTCCAAATCAGCAGCAAGGCAAGGCCAATAAGAACAATTCCAGCAACCACGCCTGCTACAATTGGGATGATATCGGGACCAGTAGGACAGTCTACAAATGAAAAGGTTAAATCATGAGCATAAAAAAACCAAGTATATACAAAGTTCACATGATCACAAAGAGTTGGAAGGGATCTTACAAAATTAATAGTGCTGAAAACTCCAAAGACTGCACTGTCCCAAAAACCTACTTAAAAGCTACTAAGTTCCAGGCCAGGTATGGTAGCATATACCTTTAATCTCAAGATGGACCTCTATGAGTTTGAGGTCAGCCTGATCTACAAAGTGAGTTCCAGGACAGACAAGGTGAGAAACTTGTCTCAAACAAACAAAAAAAGCTACTAGGTTCTAACAAGGGAGTTTTAAGATGGTAGGAAATACAATCATTAGGTCATTTATTTGTGGGTTATAGAATATATTTCTTTTCCTAAAGACTAAAAAATGTTAGAAAAAAATTGTAACTGCATCAAAAATGAAGAGTTTATATATAATTAAAAATATGCTGTTCAAGATTATAAAGTGCTAAGCAATGATAGAAGACAATAGTAAAGATGATTGGCAGTCAGATATGGTAGTATAGGTTAGCATTCAAGTGGCAGAGGCTGCAAGATTTCCACAACTTCGAAGTCAGCCTAATCTAGGTTGTTAGTTCCAGACTGGCCAAGGGCTACATGGCAAGACTGTCCTCAAGCAAATAAAAATGACTGGGGTAATTGGAGAAACCCACGGCACATGAAAACTCCCTCTAGCTTCCCGGCCCCCCATACTAAATTAATTAATTTTTAAAAAGAAGACAATATTTTATCACGATGCATTTCCCCCCATCTGATCTGTAATCTATTGCCATGTCAATCAAAGTCTCATCATTAACACTGTAGAAATAAATCAGGAAGCCACTATCTATTGCAACACCCTGGGTTCACTGCACAACACCACAAAAACAGCAACAAAGCCTCTGTGTTCAAAAATTGCTAAGGCAATGGAAAGATACAGAGGCACACAACACAGTATTCACAGAGCTCCTATTTGGTGCTGCAGAACAATGCAGCGACCACAAGAGGGCTCAGTGAGTAAAGGTACTTGCTAACAAGGCTGACCATGTGTGTTTGATACTCAAGAACCCATATGGCAAAAGAAAAACAACTCCACAAAGTTGTCCTCTCTTTTTAAAACAGTAAAAGCATTTGTAAAAAAGTAAAAGTTGGAGCATTTCCTGTAACCTGAACAGATGCTTAACACATGCTCTAAAATGTGTTCATACCAAAAACCTGATAGAGTGACAAAGAATCTATTAAGGCTACTAGGGAAACAAAGGTGAAATGTGCTTAATTTCTGGGAAGTTGAACAAATTCAACATTAATAATATCTTTAAGATATCTTCTTCCAGTACCCAAAGCTGGATCAAGCTCAGATTTAAATATTACCAACAATATAGCTTGGGTTGCATATAATTAAAACTTAATTCCTTCCTTAGTTGTTATATAATTAGCCAAATTCTACTTTAAGCTTTGAGAAGAAAATATCCCAATATAAACCTAATATAAATAGTAAGATAAGAATACAGGCTGTTTCTACCACTAGAGCCCCAGCAAAGACCCAGAATAGAAGCAAGGCATCATAAGAAACAATGCTAGGCATCTTCCAATTTCTACCTGGAGTCTCCACAACATGCACGATAGCTTCATTGTTGCCGTTCACTGAATAGGTGAAATAGAACCAGCAGTCATCAATGTCCTTCTCCTTGCAGTGGGTCACAGGATCGACCTGTACTGGCTGGGGCAACTTCTCCCTGCTTTCTACCTTTGTGAGATTGAAGTGGGAGCAATCCTTTGCACACGTGTCTTTCTTTTCTCCTTTATTGAAGGCTCTGCACTGAACACATTCTCTAAGACAGAAATCGTTACACTTAGCATGTGCTGAGATGAATTTTGCTTAGAATACTTCATGTGCTAAACTAACGGCCATACCAATCAATCTAGTGGGCAATATAAATTCAGAGGAAATAAAGAAGCAATATGTTCCACATGAGATCCTGGTAGCCTCAGCAAGCCACTGCCACTAAGGCCAGCAACACTCTGGCTGGCAAACCTGCAGTCAAAGAATAAAGGGGTAGGTAATGAATTCTCCAGACCCACCTCAGACTAAGTCCACTGGTGGTGGCAAAGCACCCAGGAAGTCTCTGGCTACAAAAGCTGCCTGAAGCATGTGCCCTCCACTGGATGAATAAGGAACTTCAATAAAGGCCAAAGCCTATGGGTCCTAGTAACACCAGGCCTTATCAAGAGTTCACCCAACA